>JAUTWP010172154.1:0-10112 GCA_033042655.1 Cyathermia naticoides | reverse complement strand
AGTGCATATAAACAATTTCTTGCTGCTTATCGAAAAGAGTAGCTTATGTGGCGGCAGCGGGTTTCCTCTGAAGAAATTTCTCAAAATGACCATATGAATGACGTTCAATACCCGCTGAAAAAAAATCAATGGCGTCGTTAAGTATGTTCTTAGGACATAATCTTGCCTAGTTCGTATACATAGTGTACTACCCATGAGCGTCACTTGTACAGAATAAAATAAACTTTCTATAATCACTAAATATCACTATTATTTTGACAGTGATTCGTGTGTTCAACATTCAACTGAACATTATCCTTTGACTTTGTCTGGTGTATTTTATTATTTCTGTCATTTTTGTCTGTTTTAATGTCATTAATGTGTTTTATTCTTCTGAGGAAGTTTAAAGTTCTTAAACAAAACGTTGTTTTTAAGACAATTTTAAATGTTATACCATTTTATTATTTAAATGCTGAAAGAAAATGCTGAAGAAGTGGAAACTTACCATAGGGGAGCGGGATATAGCTCAGTTGGCAGCGTGCCCCCTTTGAAGCGTTCGGTCGTCAGATCGATCCTTCTCAGTGGACCCCTCTGCAGTTTGGGCTATTTTCTATTCTAACCAGTGCTTCACAACTGGTCCAACAAAGGCCGTGGTATGTGCTGTGCAGTCTGTTGGAAAGTGCATATAAAATATCTCTTGCTGCTTATTGAAAAGAGAAGCATATGTGGCGTCAGCGGGTTTTCTCTAAAAGAAATGTGTCAAAATGACCATATGTATGACGTCCAATAACGGATGATAAGATAAAAAAATCAATGTGCTCCAGCGGCGTGGTTAAATAAAACAAACTTTACTTGTCTGTCATAACCGCACAAAGGTGCAATTTGTACGCATATAATACACGTAAAAAAACTCAGGAACCGTTTGACAGAATTCCAAAGGCATGTACTTTAGACAACATTGTGTCCTTTAGATTAAACCTCTCTTGGACAGAATCTCTCGCGAAGTCAGAATTTGTGTCCACGACAGGCGTTGTTGAACACTTATTTAGTGACGTAAGCACGTTAAACATGTTTCGTGTTCCTTAGATTAATAATCGCTGGTACTTGTAGAGTGTGTGTTGCTTTAAAATAGTAAAATAAGCTTACAAAGGTAATGCAATTCAAACACAATTTGGTTTTATTAATGGAAAGCAAAGAGTCTGTTTTACAGAGTTATCCTTGGATGTTCATTCGGAGGGTGACGAAATCCTTTTCTTCCCATTTCAGGCGAAACACTGCTGGTTTTTCTTTCAATGTTAATATACACTTCCTAGAAAAGAAAACAGCCAACACGTTTTTAAGTTTTCATTTCATGTGAGATGATATCTATTTAACAACACTCTGACACTTTATTTATCATTGTTTTGATTTAACATTGGCTATTAAAGAATGTTGGTCTTCAGAACAAATCATCTGATGCTGCACAATATGGCTAGTGGTCTTTACAACAATATGGGTAGTGGTCTTATACACTTGTACATATGAAAGACAACACATACCAAGGTATATGATATATACTGACCCTCAAAAGAAACGATACCAATATTCTGAGAGATATATGTTTATGAGAATGAAATTTTGTTCACAACAT
Organism: Cyathermia naticoides; assembly: GCA_033042655.1. Lineage (NCBI taxonomy): Eukaryota > Metazoa > Mollusca > Gastropoda > Neomphalida > Neomphalidae > Cyathermia > Cyathermia naticoides. The sequence goes on along the minus strand of JAUTWP010172154.1, from coordinate 8,503 downwards.
GCCAAAACATAATTCTAATAAACAAACATCCTTTAAACATGCAATGGTGCATATTCATGCTTTGATTTTTCTTCAGTAGTAACAGAACTTAGTAACGATTTTTTTTACATGTGAACAACTGATTCGAACCAAAATTCTAGTTCCATCTGATTGCAGCTTATTGAGATCGTTGAGATACTTTTGGACCATACTTGCTACTAATGCAGATATTGGCTAAATCAAATCTAATATAGCTCCAACGATCCGACGATCGAACACTTCAAAGTCGGGCATGCTAACAACTGAGCTACATCACGCTCATAAGACATAACATCATACCTAGCCTGTACATTTAATTGCTTTTAGCCATCAGTTACATATAATAGTAGATCATTGAAATCTTATAGTAATTTGTTCTAAAAATTGTAACATGTTATATTTTACATTTGCATTATATATGGGAGCGGAATGTATCTCAGTCGGTAGTGTGCCCGCCTTTGAAGCGGTTGGTCGTTTGATCGGTCTTACAAGCTTCGTAGGTTGGCGAGACACGATTAAACCTGGTACTGACCGAACTAAACGTTGTTTATAATGTTTATGTAATTCTTTACTTTGATATAAGTATGTGTAAGTAATATGAGAATTACATTTTTGATTATACTTCTATCAATTATTTATTTGATAAACAGGGCTACGTGTATGAATGTCAATGTTATTCTTACCTAGTGGACATTTAAACTTTTTTCTTTTGAGCTCGCGGTGAATCGAACATGTCTCCAACACCATAACGATATCCCATCGTAGGAAGTCCGTTGTATCCCCATCTGTTGAAATCTCCATCAACACGAATTATTGAACCTCCGTATCCAGGACCTCCAAATCCAGGACCTCCGAATCCAGGACCTCCGAATCCAGGACCTCCGAATCCAGAACCTCCGAATCCAGGACCTCCGTAGACAGGACCTACGAATCCAGGACCTCCGAATCCAGGACCTCCGAATCCAGGACCTCCATATACAGGACCACCGATACCAACTCCAGCAGCTGCTGCTCCAGCTCCTATACCAGCACCGCCAATTCCAACTCCAGCCGCAGCCGCTCCAGCTCCTATACCAGCACCGCCAATACCAACGCCAGCCCCAGCTGCTCCAGCTCCTACGCCAAATCCTGGACCACCCATTCCATATCCAGGACCTCCATATACCGGACCCATCATACCAACGCCAGGACCACCGATTCCAACTCCAGCAGCTGCTGCTCCAGCTCCTATACCAGCACCGCCAATACCAACCCCGGCACCAGCGGCTCCAGCTCCTATACCAGCACCGCCAATTCCAACGCCAGCCCCAGCGGCTGCAGCTCCTACACCAACACCGCCAATTCCAACGCCAGCACCAGCGGCTCCAGCTCCTACGCCAAATCCTGGACTACCCATTCCATATCCAGGATTACCAGAAACTCCCCACGTTGTGGTTTGGCTTATTCCTACTGGGCGTGTCCAAGTTGATCTGAAAAGGGTCATACGCGGTCTAGATCCTAAAATATATCTTCTACCCATACCAATTCTTGGACCAAATCCCATTCCTATTGGCCTACCACCAATAGAAACCCCAGCTGCTCCAGCCCCGACACCTACTCCACTACCACCAATACCAACCCCGGCACCGGCTGCTCCAGCTCCTACGCCAAATCCAGGACCCATACCGACCCCGGCACCGGCTGCTCCAGCTCCTACGCCAAATCCAGGACCCATACCAACCCCGGCACCGGCTGCTCCTGCTCCTACGCCAAATCCAGAACCCATACCAACCCCGGCACCAGCTGCCCCTGCTCCAATAGCATATCCACGACCACCAAATCCATCATTTGATGATCCAGTATTTATTGTAATTCTTGGTCCTTGCATATACAATCCGATGTCTCCTCTTGGGCTTGAACCACCCCAAATTGGTCTCATACGTCGTAAAATTGGTCGACGTCCCCAAATAGGAAATCTCGAACCACCCATACCAGATCCGGTTATTGTAACCCCTCCACCTATAGCTCCTGAACCTCCCCAAATCGGGCCACCTGCTACAAAGCCAGCTCCACCAATTCCAGATCCTGCAATAGCAATTCCTGCTCCAACTGCTGGCATTGGTCCTACCATTGGCATTGGTCCCATTGGCATTGGTCCCATTGGTGGAAAAGGTCCCATTGGTGGAAAAGGTCCCATTGGTGGGAAAGGTCCCATTGGTGGGAAAGGTCCCATTGGTGGGAAAGGTCCCATTGGTGGGAAAGGTCCCATAGGTGGAAAAGGTCCCATTGGTGGGAAAGGTCCTATTGGTGGCAGTGGTAGTGGACCACCCCAAATTGGTCTCATTGGTGGTGCAATAATAGGCCCTAGTGGCATCGGCATTGGCATTGGCATTGGCACTGACACAGGTGATGGAGCTCCCCAAATGGGTCTAATAGGTGCTCGTATGAATCCAGCACCACCAATTCCACCTGTGGCTACTGCTGCTCCAGCTCCTACTCCCATACCGCCAATTCCAACTCCAGCTCCTGCGGCGGCAGCTCCTATACCATATCCAGCCCCGCCTATACCAACCCCAGCAGCAGCGGCTCCAGCTCCTATGCCTACACCACCTAAACCAGCTGTGGCTACAGCTGCTCCAGCTCCTCCAATACCGATACCAGCACCAGCAGCCCCGGCTCCTATAGCAATCCCTGGACCACCAACGCTACCTCCCCATGCCGGTCTGAATGGTGCAGGCCCAAGATTGGAGCTCCACCATTTTGTAAGAACTGCAACAATAATGTATAAAAATGTACATAGTATTATAACTTATACGTCTAAAATAATCTGCGTGGATACATGTTAAGAATATGTTTAGGCTTTTAAAGTTTTAACCATATTATATTAACTTTAAAATATCTTGGTTGTGAATGGTTGCTGATAAACGCAGAACATTAAGTACCGGTAATAGATTACATCTCTCAAATCGTTACTTCTAAAAAGGTTGGTATTTATTGATAACATATTTTACTGGATAACTTATAGAACAAAATTATCGGACGCCTGTCACTACTCCTTTTTATATATCGATGGTCTTTTGTCAAAACCTCATATGTGACCATTAATTTTTGTAAAATTGAAGTTTTACATTCATTATGACCGCATGGCTATTGTGCAGATGATGATATTGTTTACATTTGTCCCAGCCAATCATGAAGGAGTAAATTCCTACTTTTCATAATTTGTTCATGTTGCACAGATAAGAAACAGGTATGTTTTCTTCCTCCTGTAAAATTTGGATTAGATCCCTCTACCTACCAGACCCGGAATATATGAACTACCTTTTGAACCATAGTATCTAGTATAATTTAAGGTTGCACATATACGTATGTGTTTATTATTGAAATTAACATTTATTATTCACCGTATAACACCACTTTAAAACATGTAAGCCATTATAACGTGTATCCTCTCAATGCGAACAGTTTGATGTTCACCCATTTAGTCAGCCCAATGTCCATCAAGCTGTTCACCGTCAGAGGATACTAGGGTTGGTAAGCCACTAGATATTGATAGTGAATTGAACAAACCTGGAGGTCTGATGAATGGTCGAATGACGTTGCCATTATATGGCCAGCAGTCAGCTGCACCTGAAAAGAGATGGCTTAATGAAATCAGGACTTCGATATTTAAAGGCAGAGTATCGCCAATTGTAATCCTCTCCCATACTTACAATTGTTTTAATTAATAAGTGATATAGGTATACTTCTTCGTGATTGTTGTATGTGTTTGCGTTTAAAAGAAGTATACTGATCAACATAATTAATAGTGGTTTTTTTTTAAGTTTATTAATTAATTTAAATCTTTATTGTCCCCAGATCAATGGGCAATGACATGGTTAGGGCGCCTTGCTTAATTGTCTTACATATTCATTTCATATATCTATATAGAGAGAGAGAACAATAATCAAATCAAATATTTGTTAATGGTATTATAATTAATAGACAGTTATGATAATCTGATTTTTGTATTAGAGAATAAAGTAGCAGTATGATCTGAACATAATTAATAGTTAGTACATCTGGTGATAGTTCGTATTTCAAGAGTAAAAAAACTGTTTTAGAAAAGAAAATTTGATATAAAGTAAAGTTTGTTTTGTTTAACGACGCCACTGGAGCACATTGATTTTTATCTTATCATCGGCTATTGGACGGCATTCATATGGTCATTGTAACACATTTCTTTTAGAGTAAACCCGCTCCCGCCACATAGGCTACTCTTTCCGATAAGCAGCAAATGTCTTTTATATGCACTTTTCCACAGACAGGATACCATATACCACAGCCTTTGTTGAACCAATTGTGGAGCACAGGTTGGAACGGAATATAGCCCAAACTGCAGATTGGTCCACTGAGAAGGATCAGTCCGACGAACGACCGCTTCAAAAACGGGTACGCTACCGACTGAGCTGCATTCCACACCATTTATTTGATATAATACATGAATACAATTATAATTATTAATATTATGATTCATTACTTAAAATTCCGTTCCAACCAGTGGTCCACAACTGGTCAATCAAAGGCCGTAGTATGTTCTGTCCTGTCTGTGGGAATGTGCTTATAATAGTCCCATTACTACTTATCAAAAAGAGTATCCTATGTGGCGGCAGCGAGTTTCCTCTAAAGAAATGTTTCAGAATGACCATGTGTTTGATGTCCAATAGCCGATGATAAGATAAAAATCGATCTGTTCTAGTTGTGTCGTTAAATAAACACACTTTAGGCCGTGCGTAATTGATTCTATGTTTCGGTCTCTTGGCCTCCTGAAATTGGTGCGTGCGCGCTATCAACACAACACAAAGTTAATTTTCAACACACAAAATTACACAAATTGAAAGGTGAAGTAAGAGTTCTTTTTAAGAGGAGGCTTTTAGGTTTTACTGTGTTCCTACCCCATTCAGGGCAATTGCTGAATAGAGCTTGCATCTGTTTTCCAAGACCTGTAGTCAAGTGATATCGTTCGTTTGTGTCCATCACGAGACATCAACACTTTTGAAGCACATTTGTAAGAAATTTGGCTTGCTTCATATTACAACTTTCTGTGTTCAAAATGTCTTGAACTGCTGAAAATGGACAAACTATGCATTTCTATATAGCAGAAGACTGCCAAAATAGTTGTGCGCGGGACCGGAAAGAGAGAATCAATTACGCACGGTCTTACTGATATTAAACACTGATATAATCCCATTTAACTCACCTTGGGCTTCCACTGCAACTAGTACCCCTACTAGGAGTACTAACAAGACGTGGATCCGTTCCATGGTCAAGCTGGATACCTATAATGGATGCGAGTGTACACACATGCAACATCATTTAGTTTAGATACATGGACATGTACGTGTTATAACGGTTTAAAATATAATAGCAATCTTCCAAATAAAATGATGTTACTTTGGCAAAATGTGTCATGTTTAGGAATGTGACTGAACTTAAAATAGAGGGTGAATCACTGATGATAGCATGATATTAGCCCTTAAGGAGATGGATAGAATATACATGTAGATATAGATGTATAGCTTAGTCTGATTTTTATTAACTTTAAAAACGTCAGTCTATTTGTTAGGTGGGTTTTTGGGGTTTTTTTTAAATATATTTATTGTCCACAGACCATTTGACGAGGTGAGGGTTGGGGTGCCCTGAATCATCGCCTTACAGAAATTAAACATAGTTAAAATTTTAATTATATAAATATATATAAAAATAGATTACAGAAACTTGCGTAAATCGTCGAGGACTTAGAATAAAAAAAAGAAGAAGAAAAAAAGAAAAACAGAAAGAAAAGGAAATAGTTTAGGAAGGAGCACAGAAAGAAGATAAATTAATTAATTAATAGAAGGGATATTAGTTTAAATGTATTTCCAAACATGAATCTTGAACAAATTGAAACATCCTCTTATATTATAATTTCGATCAAAATTTGTATGTAAACATGTTTTATATAATAAATATTTTTTTACTTGTTTCCTATCTTTAATGAAATTTATTACTGCAATTTTATCAATTTCTGAATGTTGTAATTTTGTTTTAAATATATAGTATTTTACATTAATAATAAGCCAATTTACAAATTTATTATTTTTATTTATACATGTTTGTAATACCAAATAAAACGATGTTTTTGTCAAGCTGAATATGTTCACCTTTTTATAATATCAATTGTTCAATAATTGTCCAGACCTCTAAAACTTTTGGCCAGTCATAAAATAAATATTGCAATGTTTCTGGTTGACAGTAACAAAAATTACAAATAATTACAATCAATGTATTTAATTTTAAGTAAAAATGTATTTGTTGATATAATTCTACGTAAAATTTGATATTGGAACCAAAGTAGTGTTGGGTATTTTAAAGTCATAAATGAAAGTTAATAATAATTTGCCCATTCTAAATTGGTAAAAACGAAACCTTCATCAATAAATTTTAATTGTGATACTGGGGTTACATTTTAATAACTTAATACCTTATACATGTCCTTAGTTCCCGATATATTTTTCAAAATAATTTTTATTTTAAATGGGAATATTGGATAAACCATACGATTGATTATTTAAGTTTGTTTTCATATGTAGAAAGGATTTAATTGCTTTAATTAAGGATGCATAAGCTAGAAAGTTTGATGCTATGTTGTATTTTGTAACACATGCGTTATAATCTATAAAGCATTAATTTTATGGTTATCTAATAAATCTTGTATAAATATAATCCCCTTTCCCATACATTACAGGTTTTTTATTTATTAATATACCATTGTTATCCCAAATATTTACGCTTAATATTTCTTCTTCATTATTGTACATTCGTTTGTGTTTAAAACATCTTTCCAAAACATATTTCTAACTTTTTTCATTTTAAGCTGAATAAAATAGTAACCATTTATTACTAAATCTTTGGTTGTTAACCCTGTAACTGAACAGAAAAGCGTTGTCCATTTGGACTTTGACATAAACATTCTTCTTATCCAAGTGCATTTTAATCCTGTCGTAAAATTTAAAATATCTAACATTTTAAGCCCACCCTTTTGATAATCTTGCATCAATACAACCCGTTTTATTTTGTCAGGTTTATTTTGCCATATAAATTTTTTTAAATTGTTTATTTATTTATTTTAATATTTTTTTCCGCTGGATTTGGTAGTGAAATTAGTAGGTTGGTTAGTTTAGGAATTACAAGGGGTTTTATTACAACGATTCTACCTAAAACTGTTAATTTTATAATCGACCAAAGTTTTATACTGATTTTCATTTCTAATGTTTTTATTCATAATTTAGAGCAATTATTTCTTTCATATTCAAAGAAAATTTAATACCTAGAACAATTAAGTGATCAGCTCCCCATTCTAGCTTACATTTAGATGGATGGAATACCTCATTTGAAAACATTTTGCTTCCTATCCAGATAATTTGTGATTTTGAATAATTTATATTCAAACCAGAAACATCTGCAAACATTTCTAATATTTAAAGTACTGTCCAGGGATTTGGGTGATCCATCTAGAATAAAGGTAGTATCATTTGCATATTGAGATAAAATATATTCTCCATCTATGTGTATTCCTTTAATATCGTTACAATTTCTGATTTAGCTAAAATTACAACATATTATAAAATACTGGGGGAGAGTGGATCCCCTTGCCTACGTCCCTTTTCTAGTTTAAAACTTACAGGGTCTAAGATATTTGTTTCAATATTAGTTTTTTGCAATTACTACCAATTTATATCTTGATTAATTTTCTCTTTTTTCATTTTTATTTTCAATTTTAAATTATGTGAGAAAAACTCATTACATGATAAATAATTATCATTCAATTGATTGCCATACTTTATTTTAACAATTATTTTGATAACAAACGTAACATAGTTTAATTCTTTAAATACCATTAAAAAGATAATTTGAACATGTAATATTCTTTTTAATACTACATATTTCAATTTAGTTGTTTTATAATGCATTTTGAATGGTAATAATTAATAATATAAAACATTTTCTCTATAATAATTATATGAATTCTATAAATATAATATTATATTTTCATAAGGTTTTTTTTTAAATGCATCTGTAGTTAATCAGTGAAGAGATAAATGTAATGCATGTACATGTAGTGTAGTCTAATTAGTTTGAAGTTGATAACAATTATATTAATAGTTTCTATTTATTAATAAGATTTCTCAAATTTACCATGATTGTTAAAAGTTGTTAGCATTCTAATTTTTTTGATTATACAGTATATAATATTATTGTTTAAGGAACAATTCTGCTTTGAACTTCTATAAAAAAAACATAGCGAAAATAATCACATTAAATTGATTAAGTAATATATAATGTTAACTGTAACAAACTATTGTAATGGAATTCATGTGAATCGGTCTACGATAGCAATGGTAGCAATGGTATTATTTCGGTTGTTTTAATTCCTTTCAAGGATTATAATTATGGAAAGTGTATATACAAACATGAACTTTCTGCA
>JAUTWP010172153.1:0-19376 GCA_033042655.1 Cyathermia naticoides | reverse complement strand
AAGTAAAAAAATACGAGAAAAGGATTGTCCTTTTCTCGTATATAATATGTTTTATCTTTGTGTACTTATAGCCTCTCTTACAGCATCACCAATGCGCTGTCGCCGCACACCTTCTTCTACCGCACGCTGAAATTCTGCATCAGCAATACGAGCCACATTGTCAAGATAACGATTTGTTTCCTGTAACCGAATCTCAGCAAAGCTCAGTCCCTTCATATTAGCTTTACGTAATTCCAAAATCTTATCCATCTTAACCTTATATGGTTTTGCAACAAAGTTATCAGGATGTTCAAACCACTCATCAGGAAGATCAAAGTCCATAATCCGCATATTAACAGCAGACTGAATATTTCTAACATCCCTGGATGAAAATAATGGAAATTGCTTCATTATCGCCATATAATATTTGGCAAAAAATTCATGAGTGTTAACGTCATGATTATCTGTTACAGAATAAAATGCTTCCCTAATTTTTGGCTCAGATGGATGACTTAAATCTTGACTAACCTCAGCCAAACTCTTAATTTCACCTTGTGTTGATTGCCACTCATAATCCTTTGGACCTTCCATATTCACAAATCCAGGCTCAGATTTTTCAAATTTGGACCACCACAAGTTATCCTGATCGAGAAAATCTTCTATCGTCCTAGCTCCATCAATCGCAAATCGAGACTGAATACGAGACAACACGGCTGGATCAATATTCTCTGGAAGATTTGTAAAAACCCCAATTACACTATTTCCCCTGTTAATAGCGTATGCACCTTCTGTGTAACGAAGGAATACACCAATAGCAGCTTTAACACCCTCACTCACTCCTTGATGTAGACGATTTTCCAAGATATTCTCAGCATCATCGATTGGTGCCCATGTAAGTCTTGTTGGATCTTGCAATGGCAACATCCAGTTGAGCATATTTTTCGCAGAATTACCTTGAAACGAATCTACAATATTATCAGGAAGCGGATGAAAGAAAAATGGAATATCCAACGATTCACACAAATCATGTACCAATGTCGCATAAGCTGCGATGAGCATACTTTTACCTGTGCCCGGCTTACCATATCCCATCACAACCGGAGAAACACCTCCTAATTCAAGAAATGGATTTTTTTGTTCTTTGAAATCATAACAAACGCGACGCTTTGCATCCATTCTCATGAAATGTTTCGCATCACGATTACCAACAATATTTTTGAATTCAAGTCGATTAAACTCAATGCTGATTGCATTAGCCAGATTAATCAAAGCAAAACCAGAAATTGTAAAGTCACTATCTTCCAGTTGATACGTCAACTCTGTAAAGAATTCAACATATTTCAATGAACCTGTTCTACTAAGAATCCCCTGTTGAAGTTCTTCGAAGTACCTATGTACAACAGCAACTAATTTCTGATCATCGCCATGAACTTCTTTTTCGACGTTTTTACCAAAGAAAAATACACTGCCATTAATTGCCTCTATGACATTGAGCAATCTAACATTAGCTATTGCATCAATCCTTATTTCCTCAAGAAATGTGTTATCTTCCACAAACGATTGCATTCCCCAAAGAACATACCTAGACATTACAAACACTGCAATAGCTGCCGATGTTTGCTTCTTTTCATTCAGTTCAGTTCTTTGCGTAGACGTTAATCTCCCAGATTTTTGAACATTGGCTCGTTTTTCATAAGAGTCTGCAACAAATCGAGCTATTTGAATTGCCTTGCGAATAGTTCTGAGGATATGAATTTGCCTATCACTAAACAAATCGTCTTCCTTGTTAATCTTTTGAAACAATCCTTTCATATCAATAGTCTGCTTGTCTTCTCTCAGGCTATCTTGAAATCCTGTAGCACTATTACGGTCAACATCTTTTTGGACAGTCTCCGACACAGAATTTAGCAAGGATTTACTCTTCTCAAAATATTCTTCTAAATCCTTCTCGGAAATTGGAATAGCATTAAGTGCGCTAGATGTACTCATTTTATACCTCCTCTATTGCATGCAATAGTTTTTTATTAACAACGTCCAACTGTCTTATGACATAGTGTGGGGCAAAAATATGATTTTCACTACGCACTACACCACGTTCCCTATAATCCTTTATGTTACTGGAAGCAAATGATTGTATATGTGAGATTTTTGTACCTTGTGCATCCCGCACATTACCTACAGGTATTTCATGAATGGAAAAAACATAATCATAAATAACCTGCAATGCGCAACTGCTTAAAAGATTTTTGCTTTTATCAACAGCTGTTTGGATTATGTTCTGATCACTCGTTAGATTACCAATCCACACCGGACCGACAATTAATCGCCCTATCCACTTTGGATATATAAATGCATTAGCAATATCAATGTATCTTGCATGTTTTTCTAACGGTAAAATAATCGTCGTATCTACTCTTACATCAGATTTTAATTTTTCTAAAACCTCATTGTAAGTAATATCGATTTGATCATCAACCTCAAACAACATAACGTATTTTGCAATAGCACCGTTATCAACCACACGTTCCCAAGTACACACAAATTCTCTACGATCATCATGTGGGCACTTTCTTTCTTGCAAATATGTAAATCTGAATGGTAAAATAATCTCACCTTCTAAACATATCTGCTGTCCATGCATCTTTGCAATTTCTGAAAGTATTGCATTATTGATCTGCCTTCCTCTGAAGATTTCATCGACAAATTGTGCTTTTTTCACTTTTATATCCATATCAATGTCACAACTTTTTTCACCTCTAAGATTCTCAACCATCAATCGCAATAAATCGATATGCTGCCTAGATGGCAATCCTGATAAATCAAGATCTAATACATCATTAGAATCATAGACATACATACATTGCAAAACATTCAATGTCCTGGATAATCTATCCAACCACTGCACAATATCAGACTTTTGCATCCACTTGATTTCATATTGTGAAAAATATTTTCTCAATGCATTAATCATGTGTTGCATTTGCATATTATATTGATGCAATTCCTCCCACTGTAAATATTTTCTCCCTATCATGTTTCACCTCACATCACATAATTTTTACAAAAAATGGTGACTGACTATTTGCCAGTCACCATAACTATGATTAATTAATCAAAAATATCTGACACACGATCGATTAGGTGTACAGTTTTTTTGGTTTTTCTTTAGTTTCGGCATCTTCAACCGAATCTTTTGCATCGGATTCTTCTAAGTGGGTTATTCCCCCTTCATCAAACTCAGCATATTGCTCTTCATATGCTTCTTCAGCTGCATCATGCCGCTCTCTTTGTTCTGCAATAGCAGCACTTCCAACTTCTTCTTTTTTCTTCATTGCAGCTAATAAGTCAACTTTATCCTCAGCGCGATCAGCCAGCTCTTTTTCTGTTGCCACCGTCGTACTGTTGGCTGCATCTAATACAGCAAGCGTAATAGCATTTCTACCTTTTGCAATAGAGCTTCCAGCCACTTTAAGTGGCTGATTTTTCAACATTCGCACAAGGTTTTCTCCAACAACCCGAGCTTTTTCTACTGATATAACAAAATCATTGTAATTACGTTTTGCCATCAATAAATCTGTTTTCAAAGTTCTGAGTGTTGTCTCGGTTTCCCTGATATTTACCTCGGCTGTACTGATATTATCGCTAACGATTTTGCGACGATTATTCAGTTCATCCAACTTAGCTGCAAGGTCTGCGACTTCATTCCGGACTTCATGATAGCGTTCAGAGTTTGGTGTTTGTTCACCAAGCAATTCTTTCGCTTGTTCGAATTCAAATTCAATATCAACCAAACTATTTTTAATTTCCTCCAGGTTCCTTGCGGAATCAATTGCAAACTTTCTATCAGTACCCAACACGATTTCTGTAGCTGTAATGTCATCTTGAGTGGCATTTATAGCTTCCTCAGTTAGTCCTGATAAAGTTTTTTCTGCCTTGGTGATTCTAGCATAAAGTCTATCTAAATCTAGATCCTTCAACCGCTGATCTTTGTCGACTTTTATTTCCTCTTCCGTAGAGACTATATTTACTTTAGCCTCCTCTATAGCAATTTCCATATCTTGAACAGTATCTGGACCAACCTCAACAATAGCCTTGGCAGTCTTATATTTCCTCTTAGCTTCTGCTAAAGCATTTTCAGCTAACTGAATTGTTGTTTTTTTGCTCCAGAACTTCCATGATCCTTTTGCTTCCGTAAGAGCCTTTTTGGCATTTTCAACATTCTGAGACAAACCTTCCTGGTCATCCTTTGCGGACTTAATACTCGCCTTAAGATTAATAAGTGCTTTTTCTGCCTCTTCTAAAAGCTCTTGTGCACCTTCCCGTTTGGCAATATCTTCCTCAGTATCCTGCATCAGCATATCACCAAGGTCTGCAAACATTGATAATTCTGCACCAATGGATGCAACTAACGTGCCAACTCGTTCAGAACGTTTGGCAATTTCTCGCTCAACATTATCAAGTGTAGCCTGCACAACGTCAATTTCCGGCTGATCACCAATTGCTGAAAGCTCCTTAATTCTTTTTTGCAATTTTTCTCGCTCAACATAGTACTCTTCCATTTTCTCATTACTGAGAGCATCTATTTCAGCTGCAATTGCTTCCGGATCAAGAGTCTTGTGTATCTCTTGTACCTTTTGCTCTGTAACCACCTGAGTAGCCGTATCTGTCTTCACATGTGTTTCACTTAGTATTGTGCTTGTCATTATACACCTCCAGTGTATTTGTTTGGATTAAAAATTTAGGCCTAAATTTTTAAGTTACTACTTATCATGACACCATTGCCACGACTTAAAAAAATAGCACACTTACAATATTTTGTCAACAAAAATTTATCAAAATAAAAAACCGTATTTTCACAATATGTTAAATATGAAAATACGATTTTACTTCTACTGTTTAGTATTTCTCCATCGTTTCATACGATACAGAAAAAAGGCAACTAAAATACCCGACGCGAGTCCAATAAGATGTCCTCGTGCAGAGACACCAACTTCCGTATTGAATGTACCGTTCCAGACGGTCATTCCATACATCGATAACGCCATAATTGACACAAAAAATGACCACCATGTACGTTCAATAAATGCTGAAACAAACAGAAAGCCTGCCTCTGCAAAACAAAAGGCGCTTATTCCTATCAATCTTTTATTTGGATCACACAACACCCAAAGTGCTGTAGCTGTTACAAAAAACAATAAAAGCATAATCAAATAACTTTTTACTTTTGTAACTGTTATCATGTTTGACAAAACAAAAAACATGCACAGATTTCCATATAAATGAATTTCTGACCCATGTATAAATGGATGCGTAAAAATACCAATCCAACTACTTATATCACGTGGTCTTAATGCATACTCAGACCAAAGAATAATCATGTGATTTGTTAAATAAAATGACACTGACATTATCATGGCCATAACTATATATACCGCCATCTCAATTCTTACTTGATGACTCATTTCATACCGCTCTTTATTTTCTTTTGTCATATTCAAACTCCATTATTTTGTATTTGCAATAAAGTTGCAAAACTGTTTCCACATTTTTTTACAAAAGAAACATGAATAGAATCCATCACAGCATGTGCTTTTTGCAAATCAGTAATATGCACATCAAACACGCATTTTAATTCATGTCGATATGTCACACCCGTAACATAATGACATTGCACCAATGTACAATCATCACAAGAAGTAATAAGATGAATAAATGTTTCACGACATTCATCAATTTTTTCACTATCTAAATCAGAATTAATATAATATACCATCTCTGACCGCTGTGTATGACGTGTTGTTCTGTTTATTACAACAGCATTAGTGACTTGACTTAATTTCATAGAAATCCTGTCACCAATTGGAGTCTCGAGAGTGATTCCGCTAAAGTTCACAGCAATACATGAACCAGAAATAGCATCGGTATCATTTCCAATTTGTATAAAATCACCAATGATAAATCCTCTGTTCACAATAGAAAAAAATGATAACAAATTCATCCTAATCAGCAAAGGCATAATGACAACAATCCCAATATATCCAGGAATATCCAATGAAAAAAGTTTGACAATACTAACCTTAAACACAATAAATGCAAAAGAGAGAGCAACAACTATTACAATTCGTTTTACGATATCTTTAAGCATATTATGTATAACTGCTCGCTTGCCAAATTGTTTTTTAGACCATTTTACAAAATAATCATCTAATAAACGTTGAACATATTTTACACATATTCCAAGTATTGTAATAAGTGCTACACGCACCAATACTTCTATAGATATATCACAAAAGAAAGCAATGCCATATGATACGATAAATAACAAAATTACAACCATCACATAATACAGAGATCTCTTAACCTTATTTTTCTTTTGTAATGCACTGTGAAAGAATTGTTGTACAAATAAATTGTATAACATCACTACAATTATAAAAATAATTCCTATCTCCCATAACGACACGTTAAAAATTTGCCACATTCCTTTTGCTTGAGCAACATCAATCATTTTATTTGTTGCCTCTGTTACTGTTGCTGTTACTGCTTCTTCAGCTTTTTTTGCAACTACAACAGCATCACTCTCTTTTATTTGTGTCATGTTTTATGTCTCCTTTTATATATTTTTAAAAAACTGATTGCTATATAATCAATTCAAAAAATTGACTATCAACTATATCACAAAATCATAAAAAAATCAAGCACCATTTCCATTTGGAAACGGTGCTTTTTTATTGATTGTACTATGTTAAAATTATCCAAAATTACCAAATGCTCTTTGTGGAGAAATCATATTTCTCACAATGTTTTCCATAACACTTGTAATATTTACATTTAATTCATTCCACATTGAAATTGGTTTTTGACCAAGTTGGGAAGAAACCATGTAAACACGTTGCTCAAAAGCAGAAACCGCATCTTCTATTTCACCATTTGGACCAAAGGCCGAAGCTCCTCCGTTTGTGGAAATGGCCCTAATCACATTGACCGGCAACAAATACTTCGACTTTTTAAAAGTCGCATCAATATCATGTGTAAAAGCATGAATTCTTCCATTTGCTGCTATCAAAATATCCAACGATTCAACAAAAGAATTGGCATAAGCCTCTTTATTTCCGGCAACATACACCGGAATTTCATCATCAGCAACATACATCATATACTCTGGACAACTGTGTCCAAGTTGAATAATATTTAATTCCTTGGCAACTCCTATAATTGCCTTATCTACTCCCATATCAGATGCACCATGCACTACTCGGACATCAACACCGGGAAATGTGTTCCATAAATATTTTATAATATTTCTCAGTATTGCTTCACAAGCAGCTTCATAGGCACCCTCCTTGATGCCCCAATTTTTACAATCTTTTACCATGATAGAACTATACCCATTCATGCCAATTACAACAACATCATTGCCTTTCAAAAATTTTTCTCTTGCCTCTTCATACTTGGAAGGAAAAAGAATTGGCTTATTTTTGAATACTTTCTCTCTGCAGTTAAATCTTACTACTACACCACCATTTCCAATTTTTTCAATCTGTTTCATTTTAACACTCTCCTTGATTTGTTATTGTTAAATGACAATACTGAACTATAATATAATTTCATAAAAAAGTCAAGCGTCACTTCTGTTATAGAAATGACGCTTTTTATTGGTTTGTTACAATCTTATTTCAACCGAACTTGCCAGGCTTGACCGTTTTTTACATAGACAACTTTGTTGTCCCAATTGGTTAGAACAAGATTTGTTAAAATGTCTCTATCTTTGACAGAGTTGAGAATACCGGAGCTTGATACAAAAATATCCAACTTTCCGTCTTCTACAATTGTTGCACAAACTCCTTTTGGCAGTATAGCGATATTTAGATTTGGACTGTCGGTAATTGTACTCCATGATCTGTAAGCTTGGTAATTCTTATCAAAGGAAAATTCAAACTTGATGTAATTACCGGACCCGTCCAGTGCAATTATCGTTGCAAATCTGTTTCCTGCTCGCGCGTTCACAATCTTTTTTCCATCAAGCTCACGAACTCTGACTTGCGCACACTGATTATTACCAAAAGGTAAAATCAGATAAACAGCACCAAAGGTATCCTGCATACCAATTCCATCAAACCATTTCACAGAATTAACCATCACATTCCAAGTTTGTGCAAATGAAAGTAAGGGCTTAGAAAAAACTTTTACAACTATTTCCGTCAATCCGCCGTCATTTACTCCAAAGAGTCGGTCTTCATATCTCACTAAATGATCAAACTGAATTTGACACAATAATTTCACTTTTTTCAAACTTACAAAATTAATGTAGTAAAAGACATATTCATCATTCAGTTTATCAACACACAACCAACCGTTATCAACACATACTACTTCCACATCAGCACTAGCATCTCGTACAATACACTGACCGTTTGCCAGATTAATCAGTTTTCCAGATTTAGTACGCACAACACCACAAGGATAAATTCTTTCTACATATTCACCTCTGTAGAGTAAATCAAATACCAGATTTCCACTAGCCGTATTTACAACACGAAGCACACGAGTAACATTAGCCATTGCTCGACCACTTTCAAATGGTGAAGGTGGCAAACTTCTATTACCTTTTTCAAATGTGTGCATATACCAATCTAGCAAAGGACCCGGTATGACATTAAAATCTCTTACAGCACGATTCAATCGCACACCTTTTGTAAATACAGAGGCATTATCTTGCATTCTCTTTTGCAATTCAATTGGTTTATAACCTTGTAGCTTACCTTTGTATGGATGAATTCCAGTAAAAACCTGAAAAGTTACAATTCCCCATGCAAACCAATCTGTTTCTTGATTGAAATCTTTGGTATGCCAATCACGGATTGAGGGCATGATAACCTTAGCTCCCCATTTACCAATTGCCCACGAATCAACATCAATAGCCTGTGGTTCTACGGATTTTTTCTTATGCAATTTTACAAGCCAATTCAGTTCATTAGCATCCACCAACACAGCACTATTTTTATGTGCAAACTGCACAACATCACGCATCCCATCAACCAGCGTACAAGCATCATTATCATCAAAACCATTTCGGATACGAAAATCATTTGTAAATACTCTCGAAAGTGCTTCACCTTTTGTAAAAGGCATATAGAAACCTATTGGATTTCCGCGTTTACTAAACACAATATCAGTAGGACTCACAACGAACTTGTGTTTTAAATTGGACAAAAGTTCAATTTTTGTTACCAATTCCTCTTTGCTCATACGTTTTGAGTCTGTATAAAGTTTAATGATTGTATTTGATTTTCTGTAAACTGAACCCTCTCCACCAGTTGCCACATGATCGTTAGGACGCAATACTAGTGTACCGCGACCATTTAAAACAACTTCTTTATTGCCTTGTATTTTCGTCATCGTAATTATCCTCCTGACAATTTACACCAATTACGGCATAAGAAATATCATCAAATGGACCTCTGCCAATCTTACCCATATTTTTCAAACCACGAATCATACGTCGCTTAGCAAATGCTCCAGTTGTGTTTTTGAAAGACAAAAAACTTTCAACAGCCTCATGCCACAAAAATCCATCAATTTGTGTTACTCCGTCAGAAAAAATTGCAATAAACTCAAGATCATCTTCAAGATTTTGTCTGTCAATAGGAATACAAATTCCATCAATACCTTCTTTCAAAGAATATTTATTGATGTCACATGGAAAAGATTCTCCACTCTCCTCAATAACCCAAATTTCTTCTGACATACGCATACTACCCAAAATTCCTCCATGTGTATCAATAAACTGTTTCAAAAAACCGTTTTTGTATACTGGGTAATACGGCGTATTATCATGCCACTCAAAATTGTGCACAATTACTTTTCCACTACGATATTTGAAAGCAACAACACCGTCCCCACAAACTCGTACAAAACCACCATCAGAACAAACATACACATAAATACACGTTGCAAGCATATCACTTACACCAAGTCCGAGAGTGCTTTGTAGTCCGGCAAGTACAAATTTTCTCTGCGTTTCTAATTCTACAGCACTTGTTTCCAAATCAATTGCACGTTTGAGCATCCAGTTATCTTTGATAGTGGATGCGGTCGCAAGAGCTAGTAATCTTGAACCTACATCTGTGTTACCGCCTGAAGAACATCCATCAGACACTACTGCAAATGCAAAGTCATTATCACCACCTGAAATTGCATAATCTTGACATGGTTTACCGCTACCTAGATGTGCCCCGCCAATATGAAAATAATCATCTGTAAAAAATTTCATTATTTATCTCCATTTTTTAAAAAAATAGAGGATGCGAACATTGTCTGCACCCTCTCTTGATTTATCTGATAAATCTGCCTTAGATAGTTGCAGAAATATTTTGACTTGGACCACCAGTACCCAAGGACTGAGATTGAGAGCTAATGGATTGACTGACAAATTCTGCCAGTTTTGCCAATTTACCTTTGGTAGCTTCGCCTGCATCAATATACTGAGTCAAACCAGCTTCTTGATAAAAATTATCAAGCTCATACTTGTATTCAGATGCATTTACACCAACCAGCACGGTAACCATAGACTCTACAATTTCACCAGAAATTGCGTCCTGAGCCTGTTTTTTGACCATCGGTGCAGTAGTTGTTGATGCATTGTCATAACCATCGGTAATGATAAAGGCAATAGCATTCACACCAAAATCATCATCCACTAACTTCTGGCCGTAAGCATTCATAGCACCAATGGCACTATAACATGCATCAAGAAGAGGAGTCATTCCCCCTGGATTGAAATTTGGATAATCCTTTGCTGGATTAATATCGGCAAGTGGTTTAAATCCGTGTAGCTCTTCCACGCCATTATTATAACCACTTGCAAATTTAATTACTCTCAAAAGCAAATTATCACTTCTAGGCGAACGCTGACATGCCTCTACTGCAGAAATAAGACATTCACGCAATTCATCAGCAAATTCATCAACCGAACCTGTCTCATCAACTGCAATAGTGACCAGCGTATATTCGGTTGCACCCAATTTCTCAGTACGCACTCCTGAAAAAGCAAATCCATTTGCTCCACCCACTTGTCCAAATTCCATATCATTATTCATAAGTCTTGGCATTTTTTCCTCCATATTGTATTTGTTAGTAGTGACAGAACATTGTTCTGTCACTACAATAAGATTGCGAAATTTGTATTACGCCAGAAAGTCCACTGAGGTCGTAAGATTCATGCCGCGACGTTCCATTTCTCTCAGCCAATCTTGAGCAATTTGCGGAAAATCAGGACCACCTGGAACAGCTGGAACTGGAGAAGAGCAATCAGTCAGAATATAAAACTTCTGAATTTGATCATCCCCAATATTGTCAGCAATCTGAGTAACTGTTTCTTTCACACAATGACTCAATGCCTCACCTGCTATTGCCACCATATCTGCCTGAGCAAGCATTTCCAGAAAATCTGCATTGAGTGCAGTACCTGGGTCAGCTGGATCAGGAACCTCAGCCATAAGAGCACCATAGTGTTCAGTCCAAGGATTGGAACCCTTAGTCACATAATCAACCATTGCAAACTCTTTTTCACTCCAGCGTTGCAACACCTCATTAAGATCTGTCTGCACATTGTGTCCCCAAGTACTGATTAGGCAATGTGGTGGCCAAATGCAAAGTGGATATTTACCACCTACTTCCAGTTGATCCACATAATCCAATGTTCTGGCACGAAATGCCGGATTACGTGGCGTCCATATACCAGCACGAACATCATCAGCACTGATAATGGTAAATGGAGTAGGCATGATGTTACCGTCCACATCTCTCCACCATGCAGGGTGTGCAATATCAATAAGTCTGTGACTATCCAGTGTCACATGGATATCATCAAGCTTTGCACCAACACGATTTATAAACTCCGCCAAACGCTTCATATCATCAATAGCACCAGGAACCGGCAATGCCGAATCTGGCAAATCCATAAAATCATTTTGTGGATCAATAACAACCAATTGTACATTCATACCTTTTCTCCTTCGCTTATTCACAACTTTACATCGTGATTTATTATTTTGTGTCGGCACTCTTACCAACATGTCAATAAGCTCATAATCACCAAGCTCTTCAAGAGGTTTGTTTGGAACAATATATTCCATAAGTCCTCGATTACCATTTGCATCATAAGTGTATCCATCACCCGAAAACAACTCACGCAGATGTACTGTAAAATAGAGAAATGCACGAACATCTACCACATCTAGAAAATTTTTCTTAGCATTCAATTGCTTAAATCGCTGTATCGTCATGAAACGATCATCTTGAACACCGGCTTTATCAACTTCGGCAAATTTGTATCCTGCCATTTGCTCAATCTCGGCAAATGTCATTCGTTTCAAATCAGCCAGATTGTTGTAAAGTGGATTCAAGAGTTCTGGATATACATCAGCAACAACATCAGCAACATTATCCCAAGTTGCAAGCTTTGCTCTCCTCCTTCAGAAAAAATAACCAGTTTAAATTGATTACCTTCATCAACGACCTTACGCATAATGTAATTAGGTTCATACCCGATATCAACCAGTGCTTCATAACCGGTTTTACTCACAATTTTTTCCAAACCATCTGGTCCCATGAGCATCACTAATTTGCGTGAGGGATCATCCGTAAGAGTTGCAAAATCTTTTGGCTTTGTTCCACGAATAATTCGTCCACACAAACCACTTACTTTGGCTGATTGATTTTGTTCAAACAACATACGATATTTTTTCAATTGCATAACATGTCTCCCTTATTTGATTGTTAAAAAACAAAAAACCTGCATTCTCACAATGAGACACAGGCTTTTTGCCGAGGTCCTTTCTAGATGTAGAGCTACTACATCTGTTCCTCAGATCTTATAAAGTGTGAAACACGACTAACTCACTAAATCAATCCAAGGAGAAAGGATCTCGAGAAAAACCTTCCTCATCGATTAGAATTTGTCGTGTTTCAATTTGCTTATAATGAACTTGTTTTATTGTTTGTTGTAGTGACAGGTCTCAAACCTGTCACTACGCTGAAGTTTTAACTAATTTGCTGTCCAACTGTTTTAAATGATTTCTACAATTGACAGACTTTAGTTATTTACTTAGTGTACCTTTTACACTTCTAACTAGAGTATAGCACACCCCTCAAATCGTGTCAAGTCTACACTAAGTAATTCTGTGGATAACTTTTGAAAAATAAAAACAGGATATTTATAATAAATATCCTGTAATGACTTCACCCCAACTCTTTTAAGAAAGGATCCTCCTCATTTACTGGATCTCTCTTATCCTCTTCCTTTTTTAGATTTGAGTCTTGTTTTTTTTGAACGTTATTACTTCTTTTGTAAAACTGCTCTGCATACAGTAATAACGTTAATACACTATCCTTCATGGTTTTGTTATTACTTACAACATGATATGTTGCAAGAGAAATACATATCCCAATAAGAACAATTACCCATGGCATAATACCAAAACCAAAAAATAATAACGGCCATTGAATCAGTTGTATTATTTTTGGATTTTGATCAACCAGATTTTCTCCTGTAAGAAATGAATCCTCAATCCATTTTTTCACAGATTCATATTTTGGCACAAGAAATATCATGACAATGGCAATGCCCACAAATAAGCTACCAAACACAAACCGATACCATGATGTCGGAAATGCTATGATTACAAAAAATCCAAGCATTATTACAGCACTAATTGATTGCCATTTCCGTAAAATGCCCCAACGACTTTGGATGATTTGTTGTATTGACGGAATAAAAAGCATCATTCCGATTGTCAACAAAGTTCCTAACAAAAATTGAAAATTCATATATCACTCCTCCTGATTTATTACAGTAATTGTTTCACTTCCTGAGATACGGTAAGTATCTGACGCAATTTTGCCATCGACGTAAATAATATCCCCATCTTCCATGACACCTTCACTCTTTAAAACTCTTATGACAGCACCTATTGAAGATCCCGTTGCCAATGTAAAAATTATTTCATCATCTGGCAATAGTATCACTATGTCATCTTTGTCCAAAAGATTTCCAACAGATTTTATTTCATGCGATGTTTCTTTTTCAAAAAAAATCCATCCTTCTTCACTGGGCTTTTCTGTTGAAAAAAAATCCATTGGCCATTCATAAATAAATCCAGTTTTTTGTCCTTCTCCAATCACTGAATTACTAGTGCGATAAACATCTTTGACTAAACAAATTTCGTCACCCCGGATACATGCATCTGCAAATTCAGCCATAACATCCGAGTATCTTTGGTCGCGGTCGTTTATTAACATTTTACTCCTGCACTTTGGATAAATTCTCTGACCTTTTTCTATACACACAAGAATATCCAGCCAGTCTCTATGCCAAAAACAACCACTACTTACTCCATCTAAACTTTCGATTCTAAAAAAACCTCTGGAGTTAACATCAACTACTACAGCAACTGGATTGTCTATGGCGAATGAATCCATACGATCAACGTATTCTGGACTCATGTTTCGATTTCTGATTTCAAAGAGTCTTTTAGGCCTGACTTTAGTTCCTTCTTTTATTTCTATTGTTGCCATTATGATTCCTCCTTTATCATATTCGGACTTGGAATAATCCACTTACCCAATACGACAACTGCATAAATCACTTTGAGCAATTTCTTTGGAATAACATGCAATTTCTTTGCATTACATGGATATTCCACTCTTTTGTGATTAAAGATAGTCACATTATCTGCAACTCGACGAATTGGATCTACAATATCTGTTGACCTATCTACACCCTTAAACAATTCAACACCCGTCAACACAAACAAACAAATTGCATAAAAGGCATACCAATCGGAACGTTGATCATGCTTGTTAAGAGTTAATATCATTTCACCGCCTTTCTCTGTGAAATTCAATACCCTACGATCTGCATATCCAATTGTCACAGTTTTGCAAAAAAACTCATCAAATTGAATAGCATCAACATCCAAAACATGTAATTGATTATTTTCAACATCCCAAAAAATATCTTTTGGAACTAGATCACCAAAAACCACACCTCTATAATGTAATTCATGTAAGAAATTACATAATGCTCTTAGTGCTTTTAACTGCACATTCATAGGCATAGTTTTAAGGATATCAAAAGATATTGCAGTTTTTGGTAATTTATTCATAACAAAACCAACTACATTTTCCCTTTTTGACATAAGAATGCCTTTTGGAATTAGCATGCTTTTTGGAAGTACTTTCTGCATTATTGCAACTAATTTACTGCCAGCAGTTTCAAATCTCTCTAAAGCAATTTTAGATGCATCTTCACCCATTAATTTTATTATTTGACTTTTAGGATGATGATATATCTTTGCGATAGTTTCTTCATCGACTTCATAAACCTGTGCCTCACCTCCACTAGCAATTAATGTCCACTCAGGGGGAATTCCTTCGAAAAATTCATCATTATAGCGATAATTCCTTAGATCCTGATCCATGACTTATTTACTCCCTTTTTTATTTGTTGTCTTCTTAGGAGATGTTTTTTTCTGCTTTCCAACAGTTCTTTTTGGTACTATTTTAACCGCCGGAGGCGTTGACTTAATACCAGCAGACACTTGTCTTGCTGTTCTTTTCTGATTTTGTGTTGTAACCGTTGTAACCAAAGCATGCCCACGATTAAAAAAACTAAATTGAGATCTTTTAAGGGCATCTCTTTCCCCAGTTAGCGCTTGTATTTCCCCAAGCATTTCAACTCTTTCTTCCTCAAGAGCATATATTTCCCGTTCTTTCTCTTTTAATTGGCCACGCAACTCTACTATAGGCATTCTCTTTGCCAATAACTTTTCTTGCATAGCATTTGTTCGTACCATGCATATAGTAGTGTCATCTGGCAAATAAAGCTCTTGCGTAAAAATAATTCTCTCTAAATCACTTTGCAATCGCTCTTCACCATTTTCCACAAAATAACCTGGATGTTGTAACATCTCCAATTTATTTTTCATTAGCGAAGTTGCCCCATCGCTCCCTATCATAATACAATTTTTTACTTTTGATAGAGATGTCTTATATACGATTTTGAATCTCGTATGTTCATCTGTCACATAACCCTTTGACTTCACCATACGATAAATTAAATACGGCGGAGCATTTGGAATTGGTGGTTCTATAACGAACACTTTTTCATCATGTGCAAAAACACCGTCACCACATGATGCAATCATCACTTCATCTTTTTTTATAATCATCACAACCACAGAAAATTGAAAATATGAAGTAAAAATATTTGTTATATTGTCGTCAGGACAAAACATTTCTGCCGTTTTGCCAATTAGCTGTAAAACCTCTTCCTCTATGCGTCCCCAATCTATATCTTTTAGACTGCCTACGGTTTCAACTTGTTTAAGAATAATACCTGGAATTTTTTGTGATCCAAGTCTAGCACCCACTTCTGAATATGGTTTAGTGCCACAACCATCACAAACCACATTAACAACTGTGTCATCTGACACAATCTGTCCAACTGCATCTTGATTATTAATTGCTCCTGCTGCTTTTGGTCTTTTGTGAGCAATTCCAGCACTACAAGCACTTCTAATAATTAATTGACTCATTTTTATCTCCTACATTTAGGTTGATTTTAGAAAATATCAATTTAATCTAACATTTCCCGTTTATTTTATTATTAACGTACTGTCTCAGAATACTTTTCTGAGAACTAACCATAATATCAAATAATTTAAAAATTGTCAAAAAAAATAAGGTCTGGCAAATTATTATTGCCAGACCCTCTATTAAACCGCTAAGCTAAGACTCAGCGAGAACGTTACAAAAGCATTTTTCAGTTCTTCTAGTGATGCTTTTGCTGTTTCTCGGGTGTCCAGTCCCATATTTTCAAAGAGACTCAAAAACACCTCTTCACGCTCATCTTTATCTCTTTGCAGAGTTTCTTCCGGTATTATACCTATACCGGTTGTTCGCCAGTGCTTGAACCTAGCTTCCTCTAATAAATTTTTTAGCTCATAAGGCTCATTAGAGTCCCTAAACGGAACTCCATCTGTCAATACCAACATTGCAACAATATCAACCGTGATACCATGCTGTGCTAACCATCTCTCATAGAGATAGGTCTCTTCCACAATATTTATACTTGTGGATATAATTGGAGTCCGATGTTCAAAATCGATTTTGCTCAATACATAAGCAAGGTGTTGTAATAATTTTTCTATAGGACCTGTAAAATAAGTCTTACTTCCAAATCCTTTGACAGTTATCAACATATCCTTGCCACTCTTTTGTGAGATTTCCTCTAATAAATGAACTGCTTTGCGAAACGATTTAAATAGAGGCTCAACAATATCATTCGTTTCAATACTTCCTGAATCATCAAAAAGTATTGGAACCAACATAACACTTGAATTTTCCGGTACAGTATGAATCCACAATTTATCACCACATATGTCAGATTCGACTTCTTTTCCATCGTGATGTCCTCCATCTTGTTCAACAGAGGATTCTTCTTGTGTTTTTGTTGACGATGCTGTTGACATTCCCAATAATGCATCCAAATCTTCGAGTAAGTCACTCATGTTTTTCTCCTTACAATAAAATTAAAGACTATCCTAAGCACGGCTCAGGATAGTCAATAAATAAATGTACGCTTCTGCTATTTAACACTTTTAGCAAGTGAACATAAGCGATACATTACCACATTTGTTGTAGTTTTTTCATCAGTTATATCCCACTGTGCAACGATTTCAAGAAGCTCTTTTATTTTTGTGATATTGGCTGCAGCGGCGATATCAGCGCGCAAGTCCAACATATTGAGCATCTCCACCGTATTTGCTGCTCCACAAAGCTCCATGATGTCTTTGTTGGACAAAAATTCTCCAACCTTATTTATCGCATTAGACAATGCAATGGTGTGATATGCCTGCAGCCCCGTCGATAATTTGACCAACTTAGTCCTGAAACTATTGACTGCAGTATCAATAACATCAACTGGTACCGCTGCCATTCCATCTTCAGCACTGACGCCAAAACTTTCGCGCATATACACCGAATTTTCTGATGCATATTCATTTACTATTTTTGCGAGATCGTCGCTAAACTCATTCACTGCACTTCTAAAGTCATGGACTTTCTGTCTAGAGGTTTGAATTCCCTCTGCCAAAAAAAAGTCTTCAGTATTTTGAGTAAGAATACCAATTGACTGTGACTTCATAGCAAGCTTGAACAACTCCATTTGCTTGCATAGATCCACAATTTTTGGATTTACTACCATCTCACCTGCCTGGGCTTTTTCCGTTATTAGCTTCAAAAGCTTTCCCAAAACATCATCCTCAAACATTCCGGCTTCAACTGCCAGAATTGTTTGAGGCAGGAAGCCAGTAACTTCCAGTGCCACATTATCTTTTGCAGTTTTTGCGACAAGCATGTCTTCTTTTGGAACCACTACTTGCAACATTCCGGGTTTGGTACCCTTTCTTCCAGGAACACTCACATTCCTGGTTTTTCTACTTCTTTTAGTTTTTGCTGCTACTGCTTTAGTTGACTTTCCCATGTTTCTGCTCCTTAATATAATGTTATTAAGATACTAAACATCCCAATGAACCACTATTAGCTCTTCAAATTTGGGATATTTCATAATACCAATACTTATAATCTTTGTCAACATTGACTATTATATATTATTATGGTTTAAACTTTCTATTACTTTTTTATCAATTTTTGAATTTTAACTAACATATTTTTTAAATTAAATGAGTAATTAATTAAGAATTAGAATATATATTCAGTTCACTAGATTTTTTTCTGATTTTAGCAAAAATTATGCAAACTATTTTATGAAAACACGTAAAATACGTAAGATACAAGCACGTACATTATGGGAAGGGCACTTTGACAAAAAAATTTTATCTCAAAAAGAATTAAAATTAAGAAATTCTCGATTTTTACCCAAAAAAATGCACGGACAGTTTGGCTCAGTTATCATCACATTCGATGACAAAGTTCTTATCATTCCACCATTATCAGATTTATCAGCTGTACTCATTTAGCCTACAGAGATCAATACAACTTTCACAGCAATATTTGAAGGACATTGGTCTGTTTCAAAAAAATACAAAGACATTGTTAAAAAATGCAATCACTTTTGATTTGTAGTACCTTTATAAAAATTTTTAAATAAATTGACAATTTACTTTTATTATGCTAATATCACGTATTGTTGTTATTTAACAAAAAATCAGAGAGGTAAAAAGATGTCACAAAAAAATGTTTCAAGGAGTAAAATACCATCAGGTTATAAAGTTATAACTGCACAATTTGGCAATACTCAAAATTGCAAAAGATTTGCACTTGTTTCAGTAGGACATGCAAATCCAGATGTCTTTATATATAATGTAAGTAAT
>JAUTWP010172142.1:0-10114 GCA_033042655.1 Cyathermia naticoides | reverse complement strand
AGTGTATATAAAAACATGAACTTTCTGCAAATTACATAAGTTCAAAGTACAGATAAACCAAAAAATTTCTTAATAAATTTTTTTAATCTTTGTCTGTTAGACAAAGTTTACTTTTGGATTCTTTTGCAATATTCGGCTAAAGCCGGTGTTTTTTGTTTCTCAATTATCATACTTACGTGGTAGAGTTTGACCACGCATATTTCCAGATCGGTAAGTGAATAACCGATGTAGCCAACAACTATTTTTTTATGTATTTTGACTCATCAGTTAATACCTGTAAATACGGTTCTAATCCCTTTAAGCTAAGTAGGGAATACAGGGGCATAGCGAGCGTTCACAGCACCCGGGGCCACAATATGTTTTGTGTACCCACAATGCAAAGTTTTTCACTACTATAGCTACACCACTAAATGAATAAATTATAGATGTTAAATATAAAATAGGACCAAAGAGATCAGCTTAGATTTAAGATAAAAACCAATTTGTTTCTCAAGTTTTTAATGAGGAATCAAAACAATTCGTACAACCTCATTACCGAGTACATCTGTTCTAACAAACCGCAGGTGAGGGCAGTCTGTCAAAATGTGACGTACTGTCAATATACATTAACAATGGTCACACTCAAAACATACAGAATCAATACCAGAACCTCATACACCCGAGGCAAACACTCTACCACCAAGCTAGACACCATTTCTTGTAACAAAAGAATACAATAGTTTATTTTCCAGCATGAGAATGCAATGTTAGATATATCATTAAGCAATTTTAAATAGTTTTTAAATTGTAACACTTGACTGGGTATAGAATTTTGTCCAATAGGAAGGCTCATTACAATCATTACTGCATTGAGCTAAAGTCTCTAATCGAAAATATTTTGTTTGTGCAATGAACCATTGATGACGGCATATTGTGAGAAAAGCCTGTAATTTGAGGCAATTCACACCAGGTCATTTGAAGGTTAGCCTGTTGGAGCTGAAACAAGCTAAATGTTACACAAAGAACAGAAAACTCTTGGTAAAAAGAGTACACGATACAAAGGAAAATAAAACCTATTCAAAAGAGAACTGTACTGTTTTGGGGTTGCTGTTTTTAAAGATTTTTATTCCATAAAATTTTAGTACTAAATATACTCAACTTAATTTGAAGAGTATGTTTAGTACTAAAAGGAAGACTTTTTAAAAATTTCATAAAATACACTTTTGTTTCATGCTTTCATGTATCTTTCATCTGTAGGCAATGTTAAAGTAATTGGAAACTACAAACTGTTTTGTCTTATGTGTGTTAATTTAAATAATTATACCTTTATAAAGAGGTGGTCCTTATTTTAATTTAAAGAATAAACTAGTAAAAAGTTATTTTATTTTGCCACTACATTTGTATCTTATCATCGGCTATTGGACGTCAAACATATGATCATTCTGACACATTTTTAAAAGAAACTTGCTGCTGCCACATAGGCTACTCTTTCTGATAAGCAGCGAGTGGTCTTTTATACGCACTTTTTCACAGGACAGCACATACCAGTCTTTGATGAACCAGTTGTAAACCACTGGTTGGAATGGAAAGTAGTCCCTACTGAAATGGGTCCACTGAGAAGGTTCGATCCAATAACCAACCGAAGATGGACACGCTACATCCCACTCCAGTATACTAGTAAACCATTGCAGATAAGATTTCTTACCACACTTTGAGGACTGGCTGGAACAGAGTAAGAGTCATGGCTTGCTATTGAGTCTGTGTCTGGTGCAGGTATCGTCACATTCGATTCATCAACTTTAGACTTCTTTCCTTCTCGTTTCTGAGCAAATGAAATAAAATATATTTAAGTTTATTTAACGACACCACTAGACCATATTAATGTTCATCTTATCATTGGCTGTTAATACAGCTGGACATACAATTCAATTTCCATCAAAACATAAAATAAAGATCTATGTTAATTTTACTGTCAATAATGTTTGGTCAAGATGATATATCAATAGATATAAATAAAATTTAAAAACAATTCATGCCTACCTTATATTCTCGTTTTCTTTTTCTTTCCTCTTTGCCTCCACCCTTTACTTTTTCTTCCTGTCTAAACTTCACTGTAATTAGAAAACAATGATTTTTTTTACAATTTTTTTTATATTAAGTACAATAAGAAATAAAATAAAACATGTTAAACTATTCCAAAATATATGAAGAAAAAGACCACCCAATTTTGTAACAAATAGCATAAACAAATTAGTTTGGTGTTTAAAACATGAGTACCAATATGTATGCATATTATATTTTTATTATAATGGTCCAAAACTCAAAATAAGGCCTTTAACCAAACTGGTCAGTTAAAAATGATGTACCATATCATCCTATGTACACCCAAATAGTTCTATATACACAGAAATGTCTTAACACTTACATTTAGTTTCCATCTCATCATCGTCAATAAGTAGAGACACAACTTCTTTGGGCTTCAAAGTGTCTGGGCGGAAATTACCTCCAGATATCACCATTCTTTGGATCTGAAAGACAAAACAGTATAATAAAAGTATATGATCACGATTAATGTAGCACAACAATAGATAAAGAATAAGTAATTTGCTGCTCAGCTCTGTATAAAGATGTATTCAAAATAGCAGACTATATTTCATGAAAACACTTTCTCCATAATGAAGTAAAGTTTGTGTTATTTAATGATGTCATTAGAGAACATTAATTACTTACTCCATACAAACAACAGCTATTGAAAAACCAATCAGACCCCCGACTAGAATGGGAAATAGTCCAGTAATTCTACTTACATGATTGGAGAATTTCACTTGACAAATCCTTTGCCCATCTTTTTTTTTTTTTTAACATTTCCAACAAAAAAAAATTATCTATGTATTACCACTTTTATATAATTCTATTACTAGAACAAATCTAAAATATGTACCTCGCTCTTCTCCTTGGCTCTCTGCAGAATTCTTTCCTCGATTGTCCCCTTACAGATCAGTCTGTATACAGTGACCTGCTTCGTCTGACCGAGGCGGTGAGCACGATCCATAGCCTGCTGGTCTACAGTCGGGTTCCAGTCACTATCATAGAAAATTACCTACAAACAAAGATAGTTATTGTGAGAAAACGTCACTGCCAAATACTCACCACAAACATTCAAAGTGTTATATATTAAAATAAAATACATGCATATTAATAAATTATACAATTTTATTGGCTATAATGGTGTGTGTTTTTTTATATATAATATATATATATATATAAAAAGGTAACCAAATTTTTTTATTTTTGAACACTTTCTTCATAATTATATACAATATGTGAAAGGTACTGGTACTTTTTGTAATCAATGATTTTTTCTAAACTGTAAGAAAAAAAGTTTACAAACTGGGGTAAGGGAGATAACAACTTTTAGTACTGAAAATTGAACACCAGACTAAAAAAACGACCTTCACCTTGACATTTTTCAAAAATGTAGTTGACACCAGTATAATACTTAGTGTCAGTCTAGCTATCTAAAATAATAACCCCTTATATAGCATGTTTTTATTTCTGTTAATTAAAACAATAACCCAAATCCTGGAGTTTTAAAAAATTTCCTTCAGCATGACACAAACTTAGTCATATTTCTAATACAGGGCACAAAATTAATATGTGCTAGCCAGTTTCCCAATTATTATGCTAAAGAAAAGTTAAAATCATTAAAATATATACTGTCAGTATTTTTCTAGAAAAGTAACTGACATTCAGTATTACTGAATGTCAGTTATCTATCTAGAAAAATATACAGTTAAATTAATACCAAGTCCACCAGCTCTGGTATTACATATATTTTTATTACAATGGTCAGAATGCTTACTGTATCGGCAGGAGTCTAAATACAGTCCACCACCTCTGGTATTTAAATATTATATTTTTGTTACAATGGTCAGAATGCTTACTGTATCGGCAGCAGTCAAATTAATTCCAAGTCCACCAGCTCTGGTACTAAGTAGGAAAACAAAAATGTCTGATCTCGTCTGAAAGTCAGCAACCATATCCCTGCGATCAGAAATCTTGGATGAGCCATCCAGTCTCATGTAGGTGTGTTTTCTGTGCCACATATATTCCTGTAAAACATCAAGACAAATCAGATATTAATTTTAATATATTGACATTATTTACTTGTAATGCTTCTGAACATCCAAATCATTTTTAACAGAATCATACTTTTATAATTTAGTAATTTAATCTTATTTGGAACTGTAAAACCAGTAGTAACAGAGTTTTAAGATAACCTTCATTATGGTCATACTGGTATAAAATTACAATCAGATGTCACTTCATAATACACCCATGGATAGCAACCACAATTCACGTTTTGCAAGTGTATAAAGCTCCATAAATTGAAAATATCAGTAAGTGATAATTTTAGCAAGAAAAAGTTTTTCATCTCAAAAACAACGGACTGTCTAAACCGGACACCCATGGGACTAAGTAAAATGTCTGGTTTTCAGAAGTGTCCTTTTTTGAGGGGTTAGATTGACACTAAATGGACACACTGGGATTGAAATGTTTGTCTGGTTTAAATGGGATTCCGGTTTAGAGGAGTTTCACTGTACATTGAATTTTGAAAACAAACTTGTCATATATTAATATTTACAATAAACTACCCATTAAATAGTTTAATTTGTCCATTTTAAATCTTATTCTCCACCATATGTCATTGAAAATAGGTGCTGTTTGCTTGAGAAGCGAATAAGTTAATTGCCTGTAACGTATCTTAGACTGAATGGAGAAACTTGGTCAGCTATGACGACTTGGCCACCTGACAGAGCAAGATGAAAACACAGTAATCGCTTTTAACCAATACGGCTGACCCTAACACTATCCCTGTTGTATAACCCATTATTACAAGAAATTGATAGCAGGTAATTTATCAAATTATACTCTTTAATGTTTTGTAAGCTTTATTATTAAAACACACACTGTGCCAACTCCAGTTGACAAAGAAGAATTCAAAACATAATTATTAACACAGAATTCAGTCTATTAAGATAAGAATCAGTATATAATTTTTTAAAAGCATGAAAGTGTTAAAATATCTGTGTGTAATTAGAAGTGTTATAAGAACATATCTTGATATTAAATGTAGGTTTGTGGATATTCACCTTCTCCAAACTGAATTTCTGGAAACATGTGGTGAATGATTACTATCCTTAAAGGAATTGAGTTACTACAATTGTTGAAATACATTCATGACCAATTTATTTTATTATTAAATTAATACTGAAAATATAAAAAGCTTATTCTGTCTTAATGAGATGTAAATCTTTTAATTACTGATGCTAAACTCACAGACATAAAAAAAAAGAAATGGATATGTAGTTGAAACAATTTTTTTTTAAATGTATTAAATGGCACACACACCATTCGGAGTTAAGTTTATTAAATAAAGGAAACTGGAATCCCCTCTAAACCGGACAAACAATTCGGTCTCTATAATTCCATTTAGTGTAAATCTAATCTCTGAAAAGAGGACACCATCGACCACTTCATAGGCTGTTGGCGGACACGCTACCAATTGAGCTACGCCTTGCTCCTTAACACAATAAGGAAAATGATTTGTGATTTCAGTGACAGTCAGATTAACACTGCTTTATTAAAATAGCACACAGCTACCATCCATAACTTGTGACATACAAATCTTGAAAACGCTATCATATAACCAGATTTATAGGAGATTACCGTTTGTGTTTTTAATACAGTTATAGAATTACATCCCAAACAACACCATACATCTGTTGTGAGTGAACAGATGTGACGCCGACCTTGGAAATCTTCTATTAACTTTTTAACCTTTGTTGTCCATTGTTACATGTTAATATATAACACAGAAGTGTCAATCTTATTGTATTGGAAATAAACACTAACACGACAAGTTGCTAAAACGAATAATAGATATCAATACAAACATATTTTTCTTGTAATTTAATTAAAATTAATGACATTAATTTTGTATGGAAAGTTGTCAGGTTGACATCACTGTGTTAACAGCAAGACTTTAAGGCTTTGTGAAGATAAAAGAAAAAAAATATAATCACAAATGAAGAAAATTAGAGACTATTTCCTTCATGAAAACAATCATACATCAATCACGCAGACATTTGATTTTTCTATTGGTCAGAAAGCTGGAAATACAAATGTAACAAAGGACTGGAATTTGAAAGGTAGTCAGGTTAAAATACTTAAAACAACAATTTGACTCTGTTCTATTATTCAGGATATAAGATTTATTTTTTAAACATTAAAAGCCATTTAAATAACAACAATATTAAAATAATATTTGAATAATAATAACAATAATATAAAAATAATAATAATGTGTGCTATGACACAGGTGTAATAACTCTTTTTTATATTTACCTGGTAATTGTTGTAGTTCAAACAATTCGCTATGACATTAATGACATGGAAAAGTTTGTTATATGAAATAAAAAATCTCATTCATTTTGTCCAGTTGAGAAGCCTGGATATATGAACAGTTTAATATTATTCTTTTATATGAAATTTTTAATTGGCATTTATTCTTTTTTAAAACTTTCAAAACACAATATTTTTTTTAATCCATCACTCATTAAACATAGTTTACAAACCAATATATTAAATTAAAAAAAATTCTGCAATAGAAAACGTAAGATTTAAAATGATCAAAATTCTTTAAAATTGGTCTATGCACGAGTTCTAATTTTGTTCTCAGCAAATAACAATTTAATAATAATTCCTGAAACACTGGGTCAGTAACTCAATTTAAATTATGGGGTAAAAGCCAAATTACTTTTGGAGGCATAGAGCTTTTCTTTCAGCTCGACAGGTTTACTACATGCGTAACAGGAAACTAATGAGAAAGGAATCGAACCACTGCATAGAAGAGAAAACAGAGTGGACAGCTAGGGGGGAATTTGTTTGCCCTCTCTACAGGGGAACAAGAGGAAACGGCCAGCTGATGGCCCTGACCCTGAACTATGACTCTGAGGTCTGTCGCACCTGGCCACATCCCAGACTCACACCTGGTTCCTGCCTGACATTTACAACAGTCGACCATGGACACACGTTTGTCTGAAGAAACTTCACTACAATGAACTACCAATTTCATTAGAATATTTAAGTCAGCCATGAGACTATTCTCTTGGATACAATACACTTAAATAGGAATCACAGAATAGTCTTTGGTTCCTGTCACATACACCATAAAAATAATGCAGGTAAATTGAGATAGAAAATTCTAGTTTAATGGTAATATTTACTAAAAACATATGATTAGCTTATGGTCCGATATCTCTGAATTTTATTGACTATACAGAAGAAACATAGAGTTTTTAGACCTTTTTAACTTTTTTTTTAAAGTGGATGGTGTAATTTTTTAAAATTAAAAACACAATAAATCATAATATTTAAAGGTTTAAAAAAACACCTAAATAAAGTGTTTTGTCCCTGTTACTTAGTGCCCAAAAATACTGCAGGAAATTAGGGATACAATGGGCTGTCTAAACCAGATTCACCTGGGACCAACAAAATATGCTGGTTTTAACAGTGCTGGAATAGACAAATTTCACCAGTTGGACAGGAGTTTGAAATCATGCTGGTTTACACAGAAATCCAAATTCAACAAATGCTGTATTTACCAAAAAAAAATCTTGATCATCATTTATACATGACATTGTATTTTAAAGGAAAACCATCAGAATTTAAATTTTTCAAATAAATTTATATTAGATTAGAAGCTTGAGAACTAGACTATTTTTTTACATTATAAAATGCATAGTCAATTATTTTTTTACTTTTAATTTCAAATTCATAAATAATTCATAAGAGTCCATATTGATTCACCTAACTTTGGATATTCAGACATTTTTAAGCCTGTGACAATAAAATAGAATAACAAAAGTATGTATCAATTTCATATAAATTCATATTAAAAAAAGCCGGATATCTCAATTTGAAATAAATTTATATTAAAAAAGCCGGTTATCTCTTCACTGGAACTATGTATCACAATGCAATTTGTTCAAGCTTACTACATTTCTATGGACAACAGTGGGAAAAGCTTAAAAGGTTAATGAACCATGTTTAAACTCCCATTAGAGTGAATCAATGTCCAACCCCCTACATATGGACAGTGTCCACTTCTGCAGTGCCATGCAGTGAGTGGTGACAGCAAGCACAATGGAAAGACTAGGAGATATGTGACATGTCTATAATCACCGTCTCCAGTACATCACCTGGCCTTCCTGCAAACATTACCCCTGGGAGACCGGACTTGTCATATTGAGAATTAACTCTATGAGAACACAATTTACTTTGGATTCATGCTGGTTAAGTGATAAATGTTATCAAAGATGAAGCTAAACATTTGAAAGAATATAATGTTTATATAAAAAAATATTATTAGATCTATAACAGTTAAATAGTCACCTATGGTAACCTTTAAACAAATATCAATCTTAATGTAGTACAAATTAGCATGTTTTAACTGACAGCAGCATCTGTTTAAAGATGCCACTGAATGTTACTATCATAGATAGAAACTTAAAGATACAGTGAACGGTTTAAAACGAACACCCATGGGACAAAGTAAAATGTCTGGTTTTCAAAGGTGTCTGGTTTTTTGGAGTTAGATTTACACTAAATGAACACGTTGGGACCAAATTGTTTGTCCGGTTTCAAGGGGATTCTGGTTTAGAGGGGTTTCGTTGTAATAATTTTGTAGTTGGTAAAATTCACTTTCACATTAACATGTCCAAAGGTATTTAATTTGAATATTTATTAAAACCATATGAAACATAACTGGAAAAGGTTAAAAGTGGGTTCAAGTAGGATTGACATTAGACCCTCCCATACCTCAAGCAGATAAATCTATTAGACACTAATGTTACTCTTTAAAAGCAACACTTTATGGTATTTAAGTGATTTACTATAATTTTATAACAAATATTTTTAAATCAAATAACGTAAGACATCAGGTGTAATAAGTTTTGACAAGTTTGTAAATAATTCATGAGAAGCTATTTTTATTATATATATATTTATTTAATGGTGTTTCGAGATGTACAATTTTCAGTCTTTTATGATCTCATATCCACAGGATATTATTTTTAATCGGCAGCTTTAAGTTATCAAATATACAATCTTTACGACATATTCTTCAGAAGAAACCTGATGCCACCACATAAAGGCTACTTTTTCTGATAAGCCATTCAAGTAACATGTCTTAAAATGAATACAGCCTAGATAATCTCAATTTTACAACTTGGTGATTTGATCCAAATCTAGCCTGTACTGCAACATGAATGTACTGGCGTGGGAAGGTGGAAGTCAACAATGGAAAGACTGAACACTTGGAACTACTAATGATGGATATAAAAGAGGTGGCAGGCATCAAATGACCACTCATTTTCCACCAGTTACCCCCGTATTTCATATGTAAATCTGCCAATGAAAGCAGACATGAAAGGATGTTGGCTGTTCAAACTGCTACTGGAGAAGGGTAGCTCAGATTGATGGGAACATGTCATCTATGAGGTGAGGAGACACAGTTGTATAACTGTGCAGGATCATAGCCCAGACTCTCAGATAGCTTGTGGGTAAACACCTGTCGTACAACAGAAGCTATTATACTCTGAGTTAAATATACAAACATATAAAATAATAAAATTTATTAAAAAAAAAATGGAAACCAGATTTCAGAATATAATTATCACCTTCTGAAATCTTGTTTGTTTTAAACTTCAAAATGTTTGAACAATTCTTTTTATTTATGTATAAATTTTGTTTATAAATATACATTTTAAAAAGATACTTTTAGGTGATACGTTTGATTGACCTAGCATATATAATTTCTGATAAACAGAGCTTGAAAGAATTAATTTAATCCTTTAAAGAATTTTTACAGACTAAAATTAAAACTATAAAAAATATTCTAATGAAATAATTTTTAATTTAATACAAATAACTGCGAATTATGGCTTTCAAAGGATTATTATAACTTAGGAATCTTATATAAAAGAGCCAAAACTATATACAAAATTTAATTAAAAAAAAACATCTAAAAAATATTTTTTACGTTTTGCAATAATGACAAAGGAAACTGGAT
>JAUTWP010172132.1:0-10116 GCA_033042655.1 Cyathermia naticoides | reverse complement strand
GGATCGATCCGACGACAGACCACTTCAAAGGCGGCACGCTACCGACTGAGTTACATCCCGCTCTGTTAACAATAAAATTGAAAAGCACATTGAGGTCAGATGTTGGCAGCTGAAGACAAAGTGGTCAAGTATCTAGAAAACACATCAGCGTTTCACCTATTTCCATGTTTCACCTATTTCCATGTCATATGCATTTCACATGGTCGCATTGAGAGCAACAAGTTTCTATGCATTTCCAAGTGTTCTGCACACTTGAAAATTATCTCGCTTGTCACTGGGTGAAATATTTATATAATCTATTCCACGTAGAATGCCAGTTTGTATGGCTGGGTGTTCAGTGTCGCATTAAAGGTGTTGGATTCGACAGAACAATATGCCTAAGCACCAGCGTCACCTCAGCTTTTGTTTCCCTCTGTCTTACATTTAAAGAGAAAGGTTTTTTTTATTCTTAGTCCAGCTGTCAGGATTTTTCTTCTTGTGAGAATCACGCTGCACTGAAAGACTCCCATTGTTGATAGTGTGAAGATCGTGATTCATGTACTACTGAAAATTGGTTATGTTTAACGACGCCACTAGAACACATTGATTTTATCTTATCATCGGCTATTGGACTTCATTCATATGGTCATTTTGTAACTTTTTTTACATGAAACCTACTGCCGCCACATATGCTACTCTTTC
This sequence comes from Cyathermia naticoides, assembly GCA_033042655.1. Classification (NCBI taxonomy): domain Eukaryota; kingdom Metazoa; phylum Mollusca; class Gastropoda; order Neomphalida; family Neomphalidae; genus Cyathermia; species Cyathermia naticoides. The sequence continues at coordinate 9,435 of JAUTWP010172132.1, read as the reverse complement.
CGATAAGCAGCAAAAGATATTTTATATGCACTTTCCCATAGACAGGACAGCACATATGACAGCCTTTGATGAGGCAGTTGTGGGTCACTGGTTGGAATGGAAATGATAGCCTGAAGACTATGATTCATGTACTACTGAAAATATGTTTTATTTAACAATGCCACTAGAGCACATTGATTTTATCTTATCATCGGATATTGCCGTATTGGACATCATTCATATGGAGGAATGGGGTGTAGTTCAGTTGGTAGCATCCCCACCTTTGATACGGTTGGTCATGGAATCGATCCTTCTCAGTGGACCCATCTGCAGTTTGGGCTATTTTACAGTCCAACAGTGCTCCACAACTGGTTCATCAAAGTAAATTTGTTTTGTTTAACGACGCCACTAGAACACATTGATTTTTATCTTATCATTGGCTATTGGACCATTCATATGGTAATTTTGACACATTTTTTTAAAAAGAAAACCGGCTGCCACCGCATAAGCTACTCTCTTTTATATGCACTTTCCCACAGACAGGATAGCACATACCACTGCCTTTGATGGACAAGTTGTGGAACACTGGCTGGAATGGAAAATATCCCAGACTGCAGATGGCTCCATTGATAAGGATCGATCTGCTTCAAAGGCTAGCACGTTACTGAAGCACAACATAGCTTGTATTTGAAGTATGGTCGGGTGTCGGTTCAATCCCATAAAGAGGATTATTGGGTAAATTCCTGTTAATTCCTGTTCCATAATATTATAGAGGTCCTTTAAGGAAATATCAAAGATTATCTGTTTGTCCATCCATCCATCTACCAGTCCTTGTAAAAGGATTATTAGGTTAATCCCTGTTCCATAATATTATACTGGTCCATGATGGGTATATCACCGATTATTGTATTGGCTGTATTGTGTTTGGGTATATATAACACCCCTTAATCCATGTGTCTTTCCATATGTTCATCCATCTGTATGTCCACTCAATATATTCATCCATCCATCCATTCATGGATCCCTTCATCTATCCATCTGAGTATCCATCCATCCCTTCCTTTGATCCATCCATCCACCAACCCATCCATCCGACTATCCATCCATTCTTCGTTCCATCCATCCGAGTATCCCTTCATTCCTTACTTCCTTCTGTCCTCCATACCCTACCTCTGTCCCTCCCTTCGCTCAATCCCTTCCCTCCCTCCCTTCCATCAGTCCACCCGTCTGTTTGTCGATTCATTATTCCATCCATCCATCCATCCATCCATCCATCCATCCATCCATCCATCCATCCATCCATTGATCCTTTGACATACTATTTGAATTTTTTGTTAAACTGTAATATTCTCAGTTCTGCAAGTGTTTGCATGTTCGGAGGGAATTAACTTCTGATTCTGTGTTAACACTGGCTGATTACACTGCGTGGCTCTGCGTCAACACGCGCTGATCATATAGACATCGCGATCCTCTTCCCAGCAACCCCGGTGTCATCAACAGTGTGATCCTAGCATCGGCTACATGAACAGCATTGCCCGACGACGTTAGCGAGTGATCGAGAGCGATGTCCAACTTACCTCACAACCTGTTGGGATTAAAAGTCACTTTCGACTGTTTGATCGGGAGCGCATCGTGCCTGTCTGTTTTATTTAAACAACTCACTCGTTTCACATGCTAATGTTTGAGGTCGGCTCGTAAAGTTGTCTGTTGCGTTATTTGCAATTTACAAAAAGACAGGAAGTGTATTGTGTGGTCGAGTCGGTTGCTAGGGAACTTGTCGCCTCCGTAAGAATAAGAATAGCACGGATGGCACATAGAGTGTTGCCTATTGTTTGTGGTAAGTCTTGCGTTACCTGCGATGATGCCAGTCCTGGAATGGTCAGTGGTGTCCCATGTTAATTGATTATCTACGGTATCCGAGGGTTACCGTCTTTCCGACAGCGTGGCATTCAATGACCAAACACCACGGCATCCTGTTGTTGTCGAAGCTGTCAGAGATGAATTGTATGGACTTAGATCACCTTTATCTATGAACATCGCTTGATTAATCACTTTATTAAACTCCTCACCCGTGATGCCAACCTCACCACTCTTTGTGGTAACTCAGTGTGAATTTTACACAGGTATATTATATATAAAATCATATATATATATACACAGACAGACAGAGGGACGGACGGACGGATGGACGAACGGACAGATGGATGGACGGATGGATGGACAGATGGATGGACAGACAGGTGAATGGACGGATGGATGCACGGATGGATGGACAGATGGATGGATGGACGGACAGAGACATGGATCGACAGAGACATGGACACACACACACAGACACAGACAGACACACAGACGGACACAATTTTTTATATACAATATATAATTATGTATAAATAGTAGTTTTTGAATGGATATGCGTAGATTGTAAATTGAGTATTTAATCCATAAAAAACCCAGTTCCTTACGAAAACAAAGTCCTTGGTAACACGTATGACCACACGTCACCATCCGCTAACCAAATGTTACGTCATTAGTTTACAAACACATGAAATGGGTTTCCATATTTGTAAAAACAAATGTACAGCCGTTCCCTCATTTTGGTATTATAGACCGCTAGTATAATTAGTAAACATAGCAGACGATGCTTCCTCGTGAGTACTGAGTGTTATTGGTGAATTTTTAATGACGATGCATTTACAAAAAGTGTCACTGCAAAATCATGAAAATGACAATTATATTACAATATATAGATGTCATATTTACGCATGGGAGTTTTACATGAAGAATTTTTGCATGGCTAATAAAAATAGCTTGACTATCAATTTGTGAGCCTTAATCTCTATATAGCGAGAAATCCCAAACAAAATGGCTGTTCGAAAACACATGATGTTCGAAAACAAATGATCGGATGATACTTAATTTTTATTTTGGTTATAAATTTATTAGTTAATTTTTTAATGCCTAAAAATAATTAAATTTAAAGAGCTGTTTTTATTATAGCTTCATTTATTTGTTTGTTTATTCATTCATTCATTCATTTTTCTTTCATTCATTTTTCTTTTATTCATTCATTCATTTTTCTTTTATTCATTCATTTTTCTTTTATTCATAATTTATGTTCCTTCATTTCTTTATTTCCTTTCTTTTATTTAATCTTTCTTTCATTCATTTGGAAAATGTTGGTTTTATATCTACCAAAATTAGTATCTTGCTATATTTCCACACAATAATTAATTACAAAATTTAAAACTTTAAATCACTAAATAAACAAAAATTCATTTTTTCAATTATAATACCAAATATTAAATCTTTAAAATCACTAAATAAACAAAAATGTGTAATTCCTCGTAACTTGTAAGTTATTGTCTATATAACCATGTTTAACTTTCTATACCGTATATGCAAAATATCCACTGGTTAGAGGATAAACATAATTCAATGCATTTAACTCTATACCTTACATGCAAAATATCCGCTGGTTAGAGGATAGATGCTGTTAAATGTATTATATATGTACACTCTTTGTACTTAAAGTTGCTGGCTTTTGTCACAAATTTTGGAACCTAACAATAATTTTATTCTCTGTCACAGTTTTATACAAATTCTTAATTATCTGCTTGAGATGTTTTTAAATAAAATTTGGTTTGTTAGAAGTTAAACACAGTTAAATGTTCTTCATACAAATGGAGGCTGGTTTTTAAGTCAGATTTTTTAACTTAATAATTTTATTCTTTGTTTCATAAGCCACAGTTTACAAAACCTAATCATCTGCTTGGGATGTTTTTTAATAAAGTTTGGCTTGTTAGAGGTTAAACACAGTTAAAAATGCATAATATGCTCTTCATACAAATAGAGGCTGTTTTTTTACGTCTGAGATTTTGGAATCTAACAACAATTTTATTCCTTGTTTCATAAGTTACAGTTAACAAAATCTAATTATCTGCTTGAGATATCTTTAATAAAATTTGGTTTGTTAGAGGATAAACACTGTTCATACAAATGGAGGCTGGTTTTTAAGTCTGAGATTTTAAAACTTTTTTTCTTTGTTTCATAAGTCAGAGTTTACAAAATTCTCAATTATCTGCTTGAGATGTTTTTAAATAACACAGTTAAATGCATTATACACTCTTCATACAAATAGAGGCTGGTTTTTTACATCTGAGATTTTGGAACTTAACAATTTTATTCTTTGTTTCATAAGTCAGAGTTTACAAAATCCTCAATTATCTGCTTGAGATGTTTTTTAATAAAGTTTGGTGCTTCTCTGAAGACTGCCACCTGAATGAATAGAGAAGAAAATGTATGGAAAATAATTCTATAAGTTATGGCACAATTAAAATGGCTCATTTGATCATCAAAGACATGGTGCGGTATTGATGATCGCATGATGGCTCCAGTCAACTGTTGCTTTGCGTGTGCGCGGCCGTGTGGCATTGTGCTGATCCCACGTCAACTCTCGCCACGTCAATACGGGGACAATTGGCTTGTCGCATCGTGCGAACGCTCACCATTCACCGAGCAACACCATCACAGAAATCCCCATTCAATGGGTAACAGCATCGCAGAAAAATCTCTATTCACTACCTAACGGCACCGGCGTTCATCATCGACGTTTATTCACCTGGTGTCATGCGAAGACGACGCGATCCCTCGCAACACCTTGATTAATTAATTTCATTCGGCGACAATTGTGGAAAAAAGTAAATTTTGCAGTCATTAAGACCTGGTAATTGATTACAATGAAATGATGCTATGGCTGGAGAAGAAGTCTCGGTGGACATATCATACATTGAGCTGCTTGAAAAGATAATCTCTTTCTGTCTGAATAATCGCATGCCTAGTCTGAGTTGGTATTGAAATCAAAGTGAATTGCCAAAGTGTCACTGGCAGCCATTGTGAGCTGCTAAGACATTTTCATCTCCATTTACAGAATACGCAATTCACTGCTCCATCAATCGCTGCAGCTATTCATACAGTGGAACCCCTCTAAACTGGACCCCATCTAGACAGGAATTCCTGCTAAACCAGACAAAGAATTCAGTCCTAATGTGTTCATTTAGTGCAAATATAACCCCTGAAAAGTGGACACTTCAGAAAACCAGATATTTTACTTGGTTCCATGGGTGTCCAGTTTTGAGATGTTTCACTGTACAAAGCAAGTGATTAACACTTGGAAGAGGATCATTAAAGCTTGGGAAGACGTGGGGAGGGGCACCACAGGTTGTCAGTCGACTGCCTTGCGATGCTGATTAGCCACAAAGCCATGATCTTCTGCTATTGATTTGCATCAAGACGTTTTGACTCTTGCTGCAGCCGCCAAGCCTCGATGCAATTGAGGATAAAGTGGTGATCATCAGCACATGTCTGTCAAGTTTGTTCAGTTATAAAGCTCTGATTAACTACTCTGCTTTAGACAGCGCTGTGGTGTATATTGAGCTATCTCTTGTGATTTGATTTAAAGTAAAGTTTAAAGTTTCATTTAACGATGCCACTAGAGCACTGATTTTTATCTTATCAGTGGCTAATGTAAAAGTAAAGTTTGTTATATTTATATTCGTATGGTCATTTTGAAACATTTTTTTTTAGAGGAAACCCGATGCCACCACATAAGCTATTCTTTTTGATAAGCAGCAAGGGATCTTTTATATGCACCTCCCCACAGACAGGACAGCACATACCATGGCCCTTGATGAACCAGTTTGTTTATGATCAATTTTATATTCTTTTCTATGTTCCATTTGTCATAATCTATTATTTTATATTCCCTTTATGTCATCTATTAATTTCATATTTTATTAACTCTTTATTCCCATTATGTCATACATCTATTCATTTTATATTCCCTCTCTTTCTATTATGTAATAAAGCTATTCATTTTATATTCCCTCTATTCCCATTATGTCATACATCTATTAATTTCATATTTTATTAACTTTTTATTCAATTATGTCATACATCTATTAATTTCATATTTTATTAACTTTTTATTCAATTATGTCATACATCTATTCATTCGGAGCGGGATGTAGTTCAGTCTATAACAGGTTACCTCTAAAAGAAATGTTTCAAAATGACCATATGAGTCAATAGCCGCTGATAAGACAAAAATCAATGTGCTCCAGTAGCGTCATTAAACAAAACAAACTTTACTTTCATTCAATATTCCCACATTCTATACCATATTGGTTTAATTCTAAATTCAGTGAATACTGTCACTGCTCGGAGCTTGTTATTAGATATCAATGGAGTATATGTCCTGGTAATATTGGAACAAACAGACACACAGACTGTCTGTTTAGAAGCACTTTGACTCACAATAGGATCAAGTCCCTTAAATAGTCTTTTCATCACAAATTAAGCAAATCCATTTGCTAATAGTTTCCAGTCTGTCACAACCTTTACAAATAATATTTATCAAAAGACTTCGCAACAAAATTTGTATGATACAACAATACGGGAGCTGAATACCTAGAAAGCATTTCGTGCGATATTCCAACAGATCGAGGCATCATCCTGTTTCTACCTGGCCATTTCACCGAGCTATTTGTGTGATAATTTGCTTTGTTTGAAATGGTTTGTGTCTGCACACAACTGTGGCACGTTGACTTTGAAGATTTGACTGCATTCAAATTGCTGTCAGCGCGGTGATGATGTGATTCAGCCGGTGATTGGATGGGAAGATGTTTCTACTAGTTCAATACCTTTTCCTGCTGGGCATCGGTTGTCTTCTGCATTGTGCAGCGATTGATCATTTCCTCACTAGGGAAGTGCATGTTATTGCCACGAGATTAACTTTCCAATCTGAAGGTGTCGCGGCTTAGCGACTGTCACACACACGTCCAGGGATTATGCTGTTGATGTCTAAATTTGATTTTGATGTTTCAATTTGATGTCAAAGTGGCAGTGTCTGGGTTTTTTTAATGTTTAACCATTTAGAATATATCTTCTACGTTTGTTTGATGCGCACCATGCTCCATTTTTATGACGCAATGATCTGCTGTATCATATTTAGGTCACGCGAATAACGCTATGACATATCGATGGCGGACAGGTGGTGACCCACTTTGAAGATTTATGGTGTATTTCGCATGATCTAATTACGATACAGCAAATTGTTGCATCAGATGAATGGAGCGTGGTGCACATCAAACAAACGTACAAGATATACTCTAAATGGTTAAATATTTAAAAAAAACAGACACTGCCACTTTAATGTTTTAATTTGATTTTAATGTTTCAATTTGATGTTAATGTTTCAATTTGATTTTAATGTTTCAATTTCATTGGATTTTAAAAGTTATAGTTAAATGTTATATTTTAGGATTGGAAGGAGAGATTGCAGTTGTGTTATTATTTTGCATTAGTAAAAGATGTTATAAGATTGGAAATGACATCCAGTAGCCAATCATAAGATAAAAATCAATGTGCTCCATGGCATTGTTAAACAAAACAAACTTTATAAGATTGGAAGGAGAGATTGTAGTTGTATTTTTATTTTGTATTACGGGTAGTAAAAGAAATTATAACATTGGAAGGAGAGGTTGTAGTTGTGTTTTTATTTTGTATTAGTAAAAGAAATTATAATATTGGAAGGAGAGATTGTGTTTTTATTTTGTATTAGTAAAAGATGTCACAATATGGCAAAGATAGATTGAAGCTTTCATTATTTGTTTTTGTGCCGTGTTATAAAGTTCTCGGTTCAAAATTTCAATTTCATATCATAATGCATTATCCCCGCATTTGTCATTTATATATTGAAATGTCAGGAATACCGCTAAACAAATGCAGCCCGCACCTATACACGTGTGTCGCCAACAATGCTAAAACAATATCTGCTTTGTGGAAGCCATTATCTGCGTGACAAAAGGACAATGCGTCTCTCATGAACGTCTGTTATTAGTTTGCAAGCGAGTATTTTTTTCATCTTTATTAAATGATGGCTTGGCATATTTTTTATGGGGCACATTTGCTAAACAAGAAAAGGACAATGCTTTTAGTGCAGGCCATATGACAGATGATGTGAACTGTTCCAGTTTCGTCTAAAAGGATTGCTGTATTCTCTCGCTTACATGCGGAATGGTTTTGTCTTTGAGATGGGGATTGTTTGATGTGGCGCTATCAATCTGTGCCGTGACATCTGTGTGGAATATACACACTAACACAATGGAACTCAGTCACACTCTCTCTCTAATTGGCACCAGGACGTACAGCCACTGCCTCGGGTGTGATAGGTCATCGGTTCAATCCTTCATAGTGGATCCGTTGAATTATTTCCTGTTTCAGCCAGTAGTCAACAGTTGTTTTATTAAAGACTGGACATGACAGAACAAAAATTTAATGTGCTTCCATCACTAAAAAAGTGTTCAAGCACTTTAAAGACTGGTATGTGCTGTCATGTATTGTAACCTAGCTGTCAGCGGGATGTAGTTTAGTCGGTAGCGCACCCGCCTTTGAAGCGGTTGGTCATGGGATCGATCTTTCTCAGTGGACCCATCTGCATTTGAGCTATTTTCCGTTCCAACCAGTGCTCCACACATGGTTAATCAAAGGCCATGGTATATGCTTTCCTGTGTGTGGGAAAGTGCATATAAAAGATCCCTTGCTGCTTATCAAAAAGAGTTGCCTATTTGGCAGCAGTGTGTTTCCTCTAAAAATGTGTCAAAATAACCATATGTATGACATCCAATAACTGATAATGAGATACAAATCAATGTGTTCCAGTGGCATCGTTAAACAAAACAAACTTTACTTTTGTAATTGGGACCAGGACGTAGACTGACTGCCTGGGGTGTGATAGGTCATCGGTTCAATCCTTCTTAGTGGATCCATTGAATTATTTCCTTCTTTAAGCCAGTAGTCCAGTTGGTTTATTAAAAACTGGTATGTGCTGTCCTGTATTTTAATCCAGCTGATGGGGAAATAACAGATGTGTGGCACAGATGGACAGAAAAAGGAGTTGAAAGATAGGAGGAGCCACCAGTCTCCGTGGCTGAGTGGTTAAACTATCGGACTTCTGGTAGGTACTGAGATTGAATCTCAGTCAAGGCATGGGATTTTTAACCTCTGTACCGACTCCAACCAAGAGTGAGTGCTCCGCAAGGTGCAATGGGAGGTGTTTCCCCTTGCACCAACCAGTGATTCCATAACTAGTTTAACAAATGCCATGGTTTGTGCTATCCTGTCTATGGAAAGTGCATATAAAAGATCCTTTTCTGCTTATCAAAAAAGAGTAGCTGCACTAGTGTGGCAGTAGCGGGTTTCCTCTCTTCTACTAAATTTAATTAATAGCTGTCCTGGACAGACAGCTCCGGAAGCTGAGATGTGTGCCTGTGACAGCGTGCTTAAACCTTAATTGGATGTAAGCATGGTTATTACATTGTTTCCTACATTTATTTTGTAGCACTTGATTAATTACACAACCGATTCATATAAAAAACAATACACTTTAGGCTGTTT
>JAUTWP010172121.1:0-10116 GCA_033042655.1 Cyathermia naticoides | reverse complement strand
TTGTTATAATATGTGCAGACCATATAGGCAAGAGACTTACATTGATTGTTATAATATGTGCAGACCATATAGGCAAGGGACACATTGATTGTTATAATATGTGCAGACCATATAGGTAAGAGACTTACATTGATTGTTATAATATGTGCAGACCATATAGGCAAGGAACTTACATTGATTGTTACAAACAGCTTTTTTCTGAGGTGCATTTTGTTTTACATTTTACTCTGTCCCATGGGCAGGGCTTGAAAATAAGAATTTGTAACCCAGGGCAAATTTGAAATGTTTTGCTGTGGGTGAAGGACTCAGCATGTCAATTTTGATTTAACAGCAATTTGTTAAAAATTTACTTTTGCAACAAATAAAGAAAGCGGAAAAGTTATTTTGCCAGTGGCCAAAAAATGTCACCCGTGAAGCACCTCGCCTACGGCAATTTAAACAAAACTAATGACAATTGCTGCAAGTCCTACATGCGTGTCCAGTTTAGAGGAATGAGCGAGTGAATATTTAGTTTAACATCACCGCGAGAATCTTTCACCCATTTGCGAAGATTAAACATTTATTAATTTAATGATAAGATATTAAATTTAAAACAGATTAAAAATTAAGCATGAAAAGCATGCCAAAAAATATATTTAAAATTAAGAACATAAATTTTAATATTTTAACATTATTTTATAAATGTTCATAGTGTCAGATTTCTTTAAAAAAAAAGATAAGATTTTTTACCAGGGACCCGAGTAAATAAATGTTTATGATTTGGCGATTAATAAAACCTGGCTTGAAAAGTGCAAACAATCAAGCAAAATCAGTTTAGAGGAGTTTCACCGTACATGTATATGACAAGAGATACAGTAAGACAAAAACATTTTACCAATGAGTGTAAGATGCTCCAGTTTGGGACATCGCCAAGCCATCATCACAAATGGATCTGGATCATGACTCAGATCTGTGTACACATAGGGCAAAGTGTCAACCAGGCCATCAACAATGTGCACGCTTCGAAGTTCATTGCAGTGATGAGTCCACATGAAAGTAATGGCTGCCAAGTTAATCTGGGAGCAGAAAAATTGTCGGAAGTGGGCCAATGGCATGCTGGGCTGCAAAATATTGAGAAGGGAGGAAACTCCTTCGTAGGAATGGATGAAATTCAACGTGACCTGCAGAGTCAAGCTGTGGTTCTTGAGTCTACGCCACGTGTCATTGGTGATAATCTCGTGCTCTTTTTCCACGCCATGCACGTGAATAATGAGACTCTGCAACTTGGATTTGTGGGGGTCGACAAAGCTGTTGAGTAACTCATTGGAAAGGTAGTCGTAGTCGAGACTCAGATACTGCAAGGCTGTGAACGAGCGGAAGCAAGATGCCGATAGCTCAATAATGCCATAGTTCTCAGAGTTTTCTTTGACGCTTGCTAGATGCAGTGACTGCAGACACGTGAAATGGTTCTGCTCGAGTGCCTGGACTATAGTACTGCTGTGAACCAGGAGGTCTTCCACACATCCCAGGGAAAAATGTTTCAACTGACGGCTCTGTTTGATGAGCATCTCTATTAAGTCAAGATATCTGAAGTGTCAAGAACATACATCATCATTATAATTATGTAGTAAACATGAGCAATATAATTTATAATAACTAGTATGGTAGTAAACACAGTTATGTTTATTTTATTTTATTTTAATGACTCCACTAAAGCACATTGATTTTTATTGGATGTCAAACATATGGTCATCTTTAGAGGAAACCTGCTGCCGCCATAGACTACTCCTTTCGATAAGCAGCAAAGGATATTTTATATGCACATTTCCACAGACAGGATAGCACACACCATGGCTTTGGATGAACCAGGTGTGGACCACTGGTTGAAATGGAAAATAGCCAAAAATCCACTGGTGAAGGACCTCGCCTGGTATGGTGGCAAACATTATACAAAACTGATTGATTGTAATAGAAAGAATTGTTTGTTTACCAGAAGCCCACAACACTATTTTTAATCAGTTGCTATGAATTGCTATTTGCAACGTGTGTTTCCTCAAAGTGAAAAGAAATTTGTTGCTGCTGCAATGCCAACACAGGCTACTCTTTCCGATAAGCAGCTAGGGGTCTTCTGTATGTATTTTTTCACAGACAGGACAGCATATACCATGGCTTTTGATGATCCAATTTTGTACTACTGGTTGGAATGACAAGCAGCTCAAATGCAAATGGTTCCACTGAGGATCGATCTGCTGACCAACCATTTCACAAACATAAATGGACCTCTTGAACTTTATGATCATTAACTGCCCAATAAGAATTAAAGGAAAGGAATGTTTGTTTAACAACATTCCAAGTTTTTTTTAATCAGCAGCTACTAGGTGTCAAACATACCGTATTTGCAACTCATGGTCTTCAGAAGAAACCTGCTGTCACCACATAGGCTATTCTTTCCTATAAGCAGCAAGGGGTCTTTCATATGCACTTTCCCAGACAGGAGAGCACATACCACAAACTTTGATGAACCAGTTGTGGACCATTGCTTGGAACAGAAAATAGCTCAAATGCCGTAGCTGCCCTTCTTGGTGGGTCATAGTGGCAAGATCCACAAACAAATTATATAACTGTAAAATAACAGAAATCTACATCAACTATCTGCAAGTCTAATTCATCTTTGACAAGTTATTTTCATCAAGGCAATGGATGGTTATACATATTTTCAAGCATAAGTCCAATTAAGGTTCAAGCATGCTGTCATGGTCACATAACTAAGCTTAAGGAGCTGTCTAACTGTCCAGGACAAAAAAAAAGAAGTTTGTTTTATTTAATGACGCCACCAGAGCACATTGATTTTTATCTTATCCGAGGCTATTGGACGTCATTCATATGGTCATGTTAACACATTTTTAGAGGAAACCCACTGCCACCACATAGGCTACTCTTTTCGATAAGCAACAAGTATCTTTTATATGCACTTTCCCATAGACAGGACAGCACATACCACACCCTTTGTTGAACCAGTTGTGGAGCACAGTAGATTGGTCAACTGAGAAGGATCGATCCCACGACCGACCGCATCAAAGGCAGGCACGCTACTGACTGAGCTACATCCCGCTCCCTGTCCAGGACAGATATTAATGTTAGCAGAAGATAGGAAACCCACTACTGTCACACCATGGCTACTCTTTTTCCCATAAGCAGCAAGGGATCTTTCATATGCACTTTCCCATAGACACGATATCACAAACCATGGCCTTAAACTTTGTCAAACCAGTTATGGAACCACTGGAGCACTCACTCTGGGTTGCAGTCAATACTGACATTAAAAATCTGATGCCTCGACTGAGATTCGATCTCAGTACCTACCCGCCTCAAGTCTGATAGCTTAACCACTGCATTAGCGAGGCCAGTAAGGCAATGGTTTAAGGCTGCTAAACCTTAACAAAAAGTAGTTTGTTTTATTTAAAGAAGCTATTGGATCCCATACATATGGCCATTTTGACACATTTCTTCAGAGGAAACATGATGCCACCACATCTATAGGCTACTCTTCAGAGGAAACACACTGCCACCACATATGCTACTCTTTTCGATAAGCAGCAAAGGGAAATTTATTTGTACTTTTCCATAGGACAGCACATACCACAGCCTGTGATGAACCAATTGTGGACCACTAGTTGGCATGGAAAATAGCCCAACATAATATAAGAATTAAAGTGGCAGTGTCTGTTTTTTTTAACCATTTAGAATATATCTTGTACGGTTTTTTGATGCACACCATGCTCCATTCTTCTGATGCAATGATTTGCTGTATCGTAATTAGATCACGCAAAATACACTATAAATCGGCGAGACAGGTCGCCAGCTGCCCGCCATCGCTATGTCGTGGCGCTATTCACTTGACCTAAATACGATGCAGCAGATCGTTGTCTCAGAAAAATGGAGTGTGGTTCACAATCAAACAAAGAAGATATATTCTAAATGGTTAAAAAAAATGTTTTAAACCAGACACTGCCCCTTTAATCAGTAGCTATTAAGAATAAGATTAAAGAGTCAAACGTGTGGTATTTGTGACACCTTATAAAACTGCTACTGTCACGTAAGCTGGTCTGGACCATTAACAACAAAATAATGATAATATATATAGATTATTTGTATTATACACTTTCCTACAGACAGGATAACACAAACCATGGCCTTTGTTAAATTAGTTATGGAAACACTGGTTAGAGTAAGAGGTTACATCTTCCCACTGAGCCTTATGGAGCTCATTCACTATGAGTATGTTGGTGGATACTGAGATAAAAAATATCTCATGCCTTAACTGAGTTCTCAGTAACTATCAAGCCTCAATGTTGATAGTTTAACCACTGCGCCACAAATGCTGGTTGTGTTCATACTTAAATAGTGTTCAAAGAATGACCAAAGCATGTTTAATCACATCTTAGTACAATACTATTAGGTATTAAAATAGGGTCTATGGCAGACAAATGAAAACAAGTTTTGGGTTAGGATATGGCTTTATTACAGTTACATCATCTCACAGTAAATAATTATTGGAAGTTCACAATATAAACTAAGATGAAAGCTATACAATTGAATTCTTTCTTTTTCTGTTTATATATAGCCAGTACTATTAGAGCAATGTTGACAGATTTATTTTAGCGAACAAGACATCTCAAATATCTTTTACCCAACCGACACAGCAAAAATACCATTAAATAGTCTCAAGGCTGAACAAAGATTCATGACATGATTGGAACACATTCTGGGTGTTTTGGTTTTTTTTACAAATTTGAACAATATCCAATAATTGGAATACAATCTTGTTTATTTGACAAACTTGAACAATTTCCAATAATGGTTCAAAACGTAGAGGCACTGATTTTCCGCAATCACGGAATCGCGGAAATGCCTAACTGAAACGGAATTTCCAATTTTCCGAGATTTTTTTTTTTTTTTCTAGCTTTTCATGGACATTTTTATATCACTAATCTCGATGTTCCCAGAGTTTGATGTAAAAGGGCATGTCTTCAGTCTGCACTTTTAGTTGGCTTTCATCCAGGTGTGGGCAGATTTGGAGAATGTGCTCTACCTTGAAATAGTGCTTTTATTAATTAAAATGGATTTTCCTAAGTCATTTGGAAACAGATATAAGTGTCAACACTGACCTGTACCCACTACTGACATTTGTATGTGTTACTCCACATGTTTAATAAGACCTAGTCACATGTAATGCATAGAGGGTTAACACTAACAGTCATGTTTTGTTACAAATTCCCGTACCCAAAACTTCGAGCAAAAAATGTCTGAGCCAGCGAAAGATTAAATATCACATGTATTAGTAAAACTTTGTTTTTCTTTTTTATCGGGATAGTTTATTACAAAAAAATAAATAAATTTAAAACCAGGATTAATTACTGAACTCTATGTCATGTCATAGAGGTGGGGGGGGGGTTTGCGTGTGTATGTATGCATGCTTGTGTGTTTGTGTGTGTAAATGACATAATAAAAGATGTTTATAATTTTTAAAAGGGAAAAAACAGAATTGGTAAAATTCTGAAACGGAAAGTAGGAAAATCTGAAATGGAAAATCAGTGCCTCTACCTAGCCCTTGTTAATAATTTTATTCAGGCAGAGACTAAGGTTAAGTAAGCCATAACTTTGAAACTTATCTTCTAGATCTACGACACCCGTTCGCCACATATGCATCCTTTATCTACTTCCTGCTGTAACCATAGAATATTTTTTTAAAGTTATAGCAGCGGTAACTGCCATTTCTTTAGCTGTAAACCTCGAATACTTTTTTTTTAACTCATGGCAGACATAACTATTATTTCTTTAGCTGGTGATATAGCAGTGGTAACCCTAGAATATTTATTTTTTAAAGTTACGACAGACATACTATAGATCATAAAATTAATGCATCCCTAAATTAATCGTGACGGTGGGGAGACAAAAATGCGACCTGAAATTAATGCGAGTGGCCTCCCAACAAAATGTTACTTTTCATAACAGCAACTGTCTGTGTACCTTTCAGTATCTCCAACAAAATTAAGTAACTCACTGACATATCTGTGTAAACTTTGATTAACATGTTTAAAAACAAAGATTGGTCGACCTAGGGATTAGCGTATTAAAACTTATTCATGCGCGGCGCTGTGGATCGTGTCGGCTTTTGACAGGGTGGCGAAAAACCCTGCAAGTGTCAAACTTATCTGGCAACTTGTTAGACTATTAGTCTGCCTTGATGTTGATGTATTGTGCTTCAAACCTTTATTTGTTTTGTTTTAATACAGGCATGTGATTATTCCACTTTTACTTTTATTTATTGCACTACCACAAAACCATCTTCTTAATGCCTGTTCCCTTACCTGTAAACACAGCAGCACGCGATATATGACTGGTGACCAGTCATCTATATCACAGTTCATTTGTTTATCTAGTGTTTTTGCAACGATGTTAATTTTAGACAAACACTAAATCAACATAGTAATTAAATGTTCCAAGACTTATAATTTATACATTTATTTTGTTTTACAATATTGTTTCGTAAGGGCCAACATTAGGTTGACCCTCACTCTTCAGAAACACAAATAAATAAAACCGTTTTCCTAACAACAATATTATGGTGTGACGTCACCACAGCACATGCTAACGTGACGTCACAGGCCAAGATCATTCCTAGACCACGGTCCAAAATTATGTTATTATAGTGTCATATGCGACTTATATAATATAACTCAACCAGTTACTACTCTTCCTACTCTTCTTCTTCTTCTTTTTCTTCTACTTCTGCATTCAAATACTGTAGTTTATGGCTCTTAATTAGATCAGGAGTTACTACTCGTTTCACGCTCCTCGATATCATCAGGTAACTGTCATGTTATATATATAAAGTTTACTCCAAAAAAAATAATTCCCAAAAGTGTTCAACTTTTTAGGAGCAGTAAATTATAAAGAAATAATAATTACTTCAAAAATTACGATTCATATTTTATTTTATTTGCATTTATATATAATACATAGACAAAACTCCATATATGTGGTTTTCTGATTTTTGTATTCCACAAGTGTATTTCCTGCATCGTGGATGTTAAATCTTTTGGTGTTGTTTTGTGAAGTAATAAATAATTAATAATTAGAGAATAACCAACTTTTTATTCTCTTTATTACCCATTGTCAATCTTTAACAATTTTAAAAGTATATTTACGTTCTCACTGCTTTAACAAATTGCAAGTTCTACCAGCCATAACAATATATTCATATGCTACGCCAAATCACTACCTTAGGCTGATCTAAGCTGGCCCGACCGCTCACCCATACCCCACCCCTAAATTTTGCGATTTTTCAAGTGTTTACGTTGGAAATATTACGTTTGTGGCACTTAGGCTCATATCACTGGGTACCCTACAATAATTTTCTGCATCCGCCACTGACTACTGTACTAACCGATCCGCTTTCTTAAAAGAATAGTGCAAACGTAAAACTGTCTAAAAACAACTGATTCAAACAATAAATGATGAGATACATAAATAAATAACAGTTGTACACTTACCGTAACATTAGAATACCATTTATTTTTCAATTAGCTCTCCTCCACCCCCAATCAGAACCAAACACGTTTTAAATTAAACACTTACATATAAAATCACTAACTTTCTATCGATGTTTAGTTTAGGCCAGCGTCTGACGTCATGATTAAAACGTTAGTGACGTAAATTCTACTTGGTAATGACGTAAATAAAATTTGTAAATTCTATGCTTGCTTTTAATAATTACAAAGAACATTTAGCTTCAAAGGGATTGCATGATACAAAAATATCAGGTTACTACGTTAAGGCTGTTATATGTAGACCCAGTGGTTTTCCTGTTCTCATTCCAGCAGCTAAACCTATCTTTCAACTTCTTTTGCTGTCCATCTCCACATCCCTGTCCCTTCCTCTCCAACCGTTAAAACAAAACAAACATTACTTTACTTTTTTTTAGTTTAATAAAATTAATTAAACATCTTTCCTTCTCTACAACAGAATTATCATTAGAAAAAACTTTATACAAACGAAAAATATTTAAAAAACAATTCTGAACAAAAATGAAAAGGTTTGTTAACTTATAAAAAAAAAATATATATATAAAGTTTACTAAAAAAAATCATATCCAAAAAGCGTTCAACTTTTTAGGAGCAGTAAGTTATAAAGAAATAATAATGACTTCAAAAATCACAATTCATTTAATATTGTGACCAATTGGTTTCGTATGGTTGCATAAAGCAACCACACTCCTCAGACATTGTTAAATGAATGATTTTAAAACTACCGCAACTTAGGACGTTATATAACAACAGTTGTTTGACGTCATCCTCCAATTATTAGCGACAAGAAAGATTGGAAGCTGTGTAATGATTGTTATTATATTGTACATTATGTTTTATTTCATTTGCATTTATATATAATACATAGACAAAACTACATATATGTGGTTTTCTGATTTTTATGAATGACGTCCAATAACCGATGATGATAAAAATCAATGTGTTCCAGTGGCGTCGTTAAACAAACCAAACTTTACTTTTTATCATCGGCTATTGGACGCCATTCATATGGTAATTTTGACAAATTTTAGAGGAAACCCGCTGCCTCCACATAGGTACTCTTTTTGATACAGCAAGGGATCTTTTATTTGCACTTTCCCACAGATAGGCAGTACATACCACGGCCTTTGATGAACCAGTTGTGGACCACTGGTTGGAACGGAAAATAGCCCAATCTGCCGCTGGGTCCACTGAGAAGGATCGAGACAGCATGCTTGAACCTTAATTGGATGTAAGCACGAAACTAAATATAACCAACCAATGATCACCTGTAAACGTTTTCGAACCTTAATTAAACGTGTACACGTTAAGTCCTCCCTCCCACCCACACCGGCAGAATAACCAGCTTGACACGGTGTGCAATCTATTTGAGATATAACATTCGATTGAGCAATTATTAAATTGCTCCCGGACTTGCAGTGCTCTTGGGGACCAACATGAAGGGTCATCCATTCCAGAGATGCAACTGATTATGCAGATAGTGTACTCCAGCCAGTACAAGCCATGCTATCTGAAACATGTAGAGTCGTTCAATGGACATATCTATGTCTTCATGAGATGACGTATGGCAACTAATATATTATCTCCAACAGAAAAGGTCAGTCCAGAGATGTAGCTATTTATTAAGATGAAGTTGTGTTAGTCAGTTCCAGGCATGTTCTAATATCAATAAAATATCATATCAGGTCAAGTCAGGTACGGGCTTTCATCAGTTCGCTGTTTCAAGCACGCTCCCATTGGGAGCAGCTTCTGACAATGGCCAGAACTTTTTCCCAATGGAAGAAAGTAAAAAGTAAAGTTTGTTTCGTTTAATGATGCCACTGGAGCATATTGATTTTTATCTTATCATCGTCTATTGGACGTCATTCATATGGCCACTTTGAAAAAAATATTTTAGAGAAAACCCGATACCACCATAATAATAGGCTACTCTTTCCGATAAACAACAAGGGATCTTTCATATGCTCTTTCCCACGGCCTTTGATGAACCAGTTGTGAAGCTCCGGTGGAACGGAAAATAGCCAAAATTGTTATAAACATGTTGAAAGAAATGAATGTTTGTTCAACGATGCCTGACACATTGTTTTAGTCAGCACTTATTAGGTGTAAAACATACAATGTGTGTGACATGATAATTATACAGAAGAAACACGCTGTCGTCACATAGGCTACTCATTCCGATTAGCAGCAAGGGTATTTTATATACACATTCCCACAGATGATAGCACCTCGATGAACCAGTTGTGGGTCACTGGCTGTAACAGAAAATAACCCAAATACATATTATGTCCATTGAGAAGGATCGATCCGACGATTATCCGCTTCACAGACAAACCATATACCTATAAATAAATGTTCATATTTGGTCAGGTCAGTTAAATGTATTTCCAAGTTTCTATCAATGAAATGCTCAAGCTCGCTTTCACTGGGGTAGCCTCTGACAAAACCATGTAGCACTCTCAATGGTAGTTTCTCATTACTGTATACATGTACTTATATCAATGCAGTTTCATAATTCTCTATGGGTGTTCTTACATTCTTATACAAA
>JAUTWP010172110.1:0-10117 GCA_033042655.1 Cyathermia naticoides | reverse complement strand
TTCTAAAAAGTGTGTCAAAATGACCATATGAATGACGTTCAATAACCGATGATAAGATAAAAATCAATGTGTTCCAGAGGCGTCGTTAAACAAAACAAACTTTACTTTTTTTTACCTTAAAAAATCATACTCTCATTGCTCAACGCTTAGGAACTCCAATAAACACTTGAATAATAACGATTTCTGAGTTCAGATTATTTATGTGCAGCGCGTTCCATAAAGCTGTCATACTAAAAGAAAACAAAGCAATTACTAGTTCACCTGAGCTCGTTACGTCGACGGATCGAATCTCTTAGGTTGACCGTATTCTTAGATGGTATCTTTCCCTAACCACGAAGTGCCTAATAACTGGACAAATGCCGTGTTATTGTCTGTGCGGTTATAAACTATCTCTTGCTACTAATGAAGAAAATGTAGCTGGTTTCCCCATAGACTGTCAGCAAAACGTAATGTTTGTTATATTTAATGACATCAATGGTGCATATTGATTTTTATCTTAGCATCAGCGAAGTGTCATTGGGTCTGAAAATGTGATTACAATGTCTTAAGAAAATAAGTTAAATTAATGTCTGTCATAAAACCAAATAAAACTGGATCTTGACGCTTCCCGTACTGGCTAAGGTGTCCGGCACTGTCGGATAGCGTGCCTAGGAGGGGCGTGCTTAAACAATCCAGTCCTGGATGTTGACGTTGAGGATTATTTCATATCTCTACCACGAGATGCAAACGACGTCACACTTTCACGAAGTCCTATCGTCACACGCTGTCCTGACTGTAGAAACTTCTCTTAGACTGTGTCTCGAGCAGCGATACGTTTTCTTCGTGATATTTTTGTCAAATCACTGCAGACGTAGAATCCTGTTGACCTTGACATTCAGACACGTGTGTGCTATGTCTGCTGCTGGTTATAAGTCGGATTACGTACAATACATTTAGCAACTGTGTCTAATCAATGCAAGTAAGCCATTTGCAAGATTACTGGTGGCTAATGGCTTGCTCAGGCCATTCGAGGTCACCATTCAGCAAATTGACAATATTACTGAACCACAGACATGCCAGCACATACCACGGCCTTTGATGAACCAGTTGTGGACCACTGGTTTGAACAGAATTTATCGATGGAATCTTATTTCCATTTATAGGTAATTTAATAAAACAATACGTTTATCATATTCAAAGCAGTTCCAAACCAGTCCAGAGACCACGGAGTGCTGGTCAGGTCATGTTGTTTAACGTCTACGTTCAGAAGCAGACTGTTGTAGCAGACACAATGGAGTGCCGAATATTGAACTCCCATATGCCGTCGATCCATGAGCAGTCAGTTTAAAAATCGGTCAAATGTTTTACCTGTGGTCATCATGCAGTATGCCACCATTCCATACTAGGTCAGGTCAAGTTGTTTAACGTCTACGTTCAGAGTCAGGCTGTTATAGCAGACGCGGGTACAGTTTATGGTTTTATCCATTCACCGCGTCCGGGACAGGAAAATGCCATACTAAATCTGCCAGTCCTTGGCATTTAATTATTGTAATTACAAATTGAAAACATGTTTTGATTAGACATACTGCCTTACGTTCATTAAGCTGATTGCCTTAAAAAGCTTTTGTTTTCTTTTGACGTAATTGAATTATAAAATCCGTTCAACAGTAAAACACGCAATGCTTGAACACTTATTTAGTGATGTAAGCACATTAAACCTTTTTCCAGTCCAGTCCAAAACACTCAGACGAGATATGACATTTAAAATCTCTGTATTGACTCCAATCCAAAGTGGGAGTGGGATGTAGCTCAATCGGTAGCGAGTCCGCCTTTGAATCGGTCGGTCGTGGGATCTATCCTTCTCAGTGGACCCAGCTGCAGCTTGGGCTATTTTCCGTTCCAACTAGTGATCCACAAATGGTTCATTAAATGCCGTGGTATGTGCTATCCTGTCTGTGGGAAAGTGCATATAAAAGATCCCTTGCTGCTTATCGAAAAGAGTAGCCTGTGTGGCGACAGCGGGTTTCCTCTAAAATGTGTCAAAATAGCCATATGAATGACGTCCAATAGCCGATGATAAGATAAAACTCAGTGTGCTCTAGTGGCGTCGTTAAATAAAACTAACTTTACTTTTCTACTAACATTAGTAATATGTCATGGACAGATAACTCGGGAAGCTCGAGCTGTGTTGTCTGCCCTTGACAGCCTACTTCAAACAAAAGTAAAATCAACCTATAATAAGGTGTACACGACTTAAATCGACCAGTGATCCATAACTGGTTTTAAAAGCCATGGTCTGTGCTATCCTGCTTGTAGGAAAGTGCAGGTAGTAGACTCGAATTTATTAAAATAGCAGTTAGATATTATACGGAGAGAGAAGAGTTTGTTCTTCTTATGTTACAAGGAAGCGGGATTTAGTTCAGTCGGTAGCGTGTCAGCCTATGAAGCGGTCGGTTGTAGGATCGATCTTTCTCAGTGGACGGTACCCATCTGGAGTTTGGGCTATTGTCCGTTGCAAACAATGATCCACAACTGGTTCATCAAATGCCGTAGTATGTGCTGTCATGTCTGTGGGAAAGTGCATATAAAATCCATTCCTGCTTGTCTAAAAGAGTAGCCTATTTGGCGGTAGCGGTTTTTCTCTTGAAAATAAATGTGTCGAAAGACCAAATATATGACTGTCAGTAGCAGTTGATAAGTTAAAAATAAATGTGCTCTAGTGGCGGGGTTAAGTAAAACAAACTTTACATATTTTCCATGTCCTGGGATTTTCTTTAACGTTCCTACATCATTAAAAACGTTCAAGCACGCCCCTCCTGAGCACGATGTCCGACAGTATCGGACACCCTACCCAGGAGAGAGTTAAATGGGGATATGGCTTTATAAAAACAATTGTAAAAGTGAAAAAGTAAAGAAAAGTATTAGTGATTGGGGAATTTAAAATTTTGAATTAATAAATAGCAAGAAAGTGATGTCAAATACAGACTGAGTCCATTGGCATTGGGTATATTGTCTTTTTCAATCTTTGGTGCATACGCAAGACCTCGGAACGAGTAGACTATGTAGCAGCAGCATGTTTCCTCTGAAGACCACGAGTTCCAAATGCCATGCTTAACGCCTAATGACCGCTTATACAGTGCTGTAAACCAGATCCAGTTAGGAACAACCAACCAAAAATGCTGGTTTAGACAGAGTGCCTGTTTAGACAGATGCTATCCTGTGTTAAGTGGTTGAACGGGACTAAACTTATTCTGGTTTACACAGAAATCCAGATTAGAAATCCACTGTTATTATAAAAAAAGAAGTGTGTTGAATAATATTGTCATTAAACATTCATTTTGTCTTTATATAGAAAATATGGACTCAGTCTTGTTTGACATTTTGCGTATTCAAATGTAGCCAAATACTTAATAGTTTCACAGATAGAAGTCCGTACTACAAGTAGAACCCATTGAACCTCATTCTACCTCTCCTCTTCCGTGTTAGTCTATTAATTAACATGTTAGCGTGATTTGTGTATTATTATGTGTGTATCCATTGGTTCACTTTTTGCACTAATGTATTGATTTAAAGGAGCAGTGTCTGGTTTTTTTTAAATCATTTTAAAGTGGCAGTCTCTGTACCATATTTAGGTCACGTAAATAGTGCTACGACTTAGCGATGGCGGACAGGTGACGACCCGCCTCGCCGATTTATAGTGTATTTCGCGTGATCTAATTACGATGCCGCAAATGGACGAACGGAGCGTCGTGCGCATCAAATAAACGTACAAGATATATTCTTAATGCTTAAATATGATTTTACTGTCAAAAGGACTTTTACCATGAGTTATATAATATCTTTTTTTAAACAACAATAGCAGGATGTAGCTCAAGCGACCGCGTCTGTGAAGCGCTCGGTCATTGGATCGATTATTCTCAGTGGACCCATTTCCAGTTTGAGCTATTTTTATTTCCAACAATTGGTCCAGAACTAGTTCACAAAAGTCCATGATATGTGCTACCCTGTAGAAAAGTGTGTACAAAAATCCCATGCTGCTTTTCGGAAATAGTAGCCAATTTGGCGGCAGCGGGTTTCCTCTAAAGAAATGTTTGTTTTATTTAACGACGTCACTGGAACGGAATTTTTTTTAACGTGCTTACATCACTAAATAAGTGTTCAAGCACGCCCCTCCTGGGCACGATGTCCCACAATACCGGACATCAGCAGCAGCAACAACAACACAAATATAGAGTAATACATAATAATTATATATTTTCAACAATGCAGAGATAGGCCTAACAAATCTTTGAAAACTCATAGCAACAGATTATTCAATGTTTTTATCATTGCGTTCGTCGTCATCAAAACTATACTGGACGAAATTATTATTTTAAATAAAGCATATGCACAGTATTGGTGGTTATAGGACAACCCCACCCCACGACACCAACCCCTGGTGAACTACCCACTGTGTTTGGGTATATTTATTTTTGTTCTTGCATCCAATTAAGTTTCAAGCACGCTGTCACTGGCACACAGCTCAGCTTTCTAAACCATCTGTCCAGGATATATATTAATGTTCGAAGAAGAGAGGAAACTCGATATTGCCACACTAATGCGGCTACTCTTTTTCGATAAGCAGCAGGGAATCTTTTATATGCACTTTCCCATAGATAGGATAGGACAAACCATGGCCTTTCTTAAACCAGTTATGGAACCACTGGTCGGTGCAAGTGGAAACACTTTCCCATTGAGCCTTGCACTCACTCTTGGTTGGAGTCGGTACCGAGATTAAAAATACCATGCCTCGACTGATATTCAATCTTAGTACATACCAGCCTTGAGTCCGATAGTCACTGTGTTTCTTTTTTCACAAATTTAATAGTTATTTCCCACATTAAATTTCTAATTGACGCGGGGGTAATTGTCCAGGAGTAGAAAACATATGTATCATAGCATTGGTATTGTCATTAAAAGTTCTATTATTGGTGAAACATACATTGAGCATCATAACAAAAATAAATAAATATTGCTGCACAAAGAAAGTCCATTAACAATTCAGTGAGCGAAAACATACAGAATACAAAACACTTGGAAATACTGGCATCGGTAGTGTCCGCTGTGGTAGCGACAAAACATAAATTCTGCAATAGTTTTTATCACAAGTCAGTTTCTAAACAAATGGTGGTCCACCTTATAACGTTAAAACATATTCTACAGAATGTTTGTCTTTTGTTTTTCATACATTTGCCTTACCTTTCTGTTAGTGTTTATTAAAGTGGCAATCTCTATTTGTTTTAATATTTATCCATTTATAATAATTTTTATATTCTTCTGACGCAACCATTTGGTGTATCGTAATTAGATCACGCGAAATACACTATAAATCGGCGAGGCGACCCGCCAGCTGTCCGCCATAGCTAAGTCGTAGCACTATTCACGTGATCTAAATATTGTACAGAACATCGTTGCGTCAGAAAAATCAAACAAACGTACACGATATATTCTAAACCCAGACACTGCCTCTTTAATCATTAAACACAATTCTATCCGTTATTGTAATACGAGTGGTGAATTATGTCTAAAGAATCAGCGTCGAAGAACAAATTGTAAAGAAAAAACTGGCGTTGAGGCCACTCGACTTCCTATTGTAGTACATGTAGTTGACTCTGTCTAAACCAGATCCAGTTGGGACCAACAAACTATGCTGGTTTATACAGAGTGCCGGTTTGGACAGATGCTATTTAGTGCTAAGTGGCTGGACGGTACATTGAAATCATGCTGGTTTAAACAGAGTCCACTGTATATGGTCCTTCAACATTTGTAAGTCATTATTTTCGATACACACATGAAAACACGTTACACGATTTACGCAACATAACCTGTGAATCACAAATACAAATTCATTATGATTCCAGTTTCGTATCCTTACTGACATTATCGCTAGTCCCTGTCACGTTTTGTGGACTGTCTGGATCTGAGAGCCGTTTCAGAATAATCGTTCCATCGACGAATTTAACTGACGTGGACGGACACCTAGCGAGTGTGTCGCCCTCCTCCCTGTAATCGACAGTCGTAATTACGTGTCCTTGAGGAGGGTAGTTCCTCATGTCCAGTTTGTAAATAGGCGGGTGACAGCGAGGCATGTATTTCTTAGGCTCGTCCGCCACCTTCAGAACATACTCCTTCCCCTCCGACTGCACGTTCTGTTTATGTTCTCCAAACACCTCTATTTTCTTAAAACCTTGCAACAGAGCCTTTTGTTTGTGTTCGTTTCGTTTAACTTTAGAGGCGTGTGCTGGATCTTTACATTCCGATTGATCTGCTCCAAGTTGTGGAACATTTTCATCTGCCGCGCCAACACACGAACAGTTCGTGTCTGAATCTTTAACATCATTGCACTGCCGAGTTTCCTGCTGTTTCACCAGCCGCTGCTCAATGTGCTTGGGATTCCGTTTCTTTGGTGTATCATGCTGTATCGAGATGTTCACAACCTTGGTTCCCAGATCTCCTTTTGTAGTCGGAGCTTCTAGACGAGCATCGGTGTCTTTAACAGCCTTTTCGTCTGTGAGGAAATACGGCGTTCCTTGTTTAACCTTTCTAAAGCTTGACGTAGCTACGCCATGGTTTACAGTAGCTGACGTGGGTACATTGTTCTCAGCCACAGGACCAATAATCAAATTTCCGAACCCGCCATAATCAGTGAATTCTGAGGGAGTTTCTGAATAACACCTTGGTTTTTGACGAGAACGTTTTGTTGGCGAGGAAACCAAACTTTCATCCTGCTGGCCCTGAGGATGTAAGTCTCGCTGACGTCTTTCGCTTTTATCTTGATCCATAACTTTCAACTTGAGCGCAGATTTCTGTTGCTTGCGGTATAGCTCTCGGTCTATCATGTCCACCTCCAAGTCTTTAGGTTGATGCACACTTTCTGATCGTAACTCCCAGTATTGATTCGGGTATTTATCATACGCACGAAGATCAACTTTATTTGCTTCAAATTTGGGAAAAACAGTTTTTGATTTTTCAGTTTTTTGATCTCGTAAACGTAATCGTTGCAGAATGGACTCCTGAAGAAGAAAACCATTCGTACCTTGATGCGATTCTGTAAACAATTCTCTGTCACTCTGCTTACTGCGTGATGCATCCCGCTTTCCATGACCATGTGTTCTACTGTTCCTGACCTTCTTATTCGGTTTGTCTGACATACACACTTGAAATGTTACTTTATTTTTACTGTCCGTTATCTCAGGAAAAAATAGAGACCTACCCTGACTTCGAATCAAATCACGTTTGTTGTCTCTGTTCGTGTACTGCTTTGTTAAATCATCTAAACTTGAGGAGTGTTTCATTAATGTCAAGGAAGGAATATTCCTTCTGTAGGATTCCAGCATCTCCATGCTGCCGTGGTGATCAGGGCGAATTGGTGACACGTTTCTGCGACGTCTGCGAGGACTGTAGTCGGCTATCCTGGTATTCATGCTGTCGTCAGAGGTGGGACTGGGGCTGGTGATGAAGGAGAGAGGCGCTGCGAGACTCGTCTGTTCTCTCTTCGCATCAGCTAGAGACAAGATGGCGTACAGCTCACGTGGGTTAGTCACATCTCGGCCCTCGCCCTGGTGTCCGGTTATGCGCTGGATTATCGATACTCCAAGAGCTACGACACGCTGATTGGCTGCTTGTGTGGACGCCATCTTTGATAACGCGTTGGTAGTGATGCTGTTCAGAAATCGAATATGTTGTTGGTGGAATCATGGTGACTGGTTCTGATGGCCGTGCAAAGCACGGGGTGAAGCAATGGACCAACCTGAAATACAAAAGTTAATATTTAGAATTTAAGTTAATTCAGAATGTCAAGAAATAGGCCTACTAATATGATCACAACAACAAACTTAATACCCGATAACAAATGTTCACAAAACTACATACATTGTTATGACAATGAATGTTTATGGAGCAAAAAGTAATGTTTGTTTTGTTTAACGACGCCACTAGAGCATGTTGATTGTTTTATCTTATCAGCGGTTATTGGACGTCATACATATATTATAATTTTGACACATGTCTTCAGAGGAAACTAGCCTATGTGACGGCAGCGGGTTTCCTCTAGAATGTGTCAAATGACCATATGAATGACGTCCAATAGCCGCTGACAAGATAAAACATCAATGTGCTATAGTTGGGTCGTTAAACAAAACAAACTTTACTTTACGTCCCGTTCCGATTCTGAAAGAAAACTCAATGTTACTTGGTAGATATATAACGAACGATTGTTCTGCACAGTATATTTTTGATTGCTAATGTTTTTTTGTTTTTTGTTTAAATTAGAATAGTCTAAAGAGTTATCATGCATTTCTCATAGCAGCTGTAAAGTGCACTAGCTTCAGTGAAGACAGTAGAGGTTCTGGAAGAGAAATCGTCTAAAAGGTTCAATATGGTTCCAAGAATAAAACTAAACAATGTCACGCAATATATTTGATTATTTTACACAAATGGTGTAATTTTACACAAATGGTGTAATTTGTACACATATCGAGTATTGTTTAATGGCGTTGTTAAATAAAACAAAGAAACTTTACTAGTCCTGGCTCATGGTCTAGTGGTTATCGTGGTACAGTGAGGTGAACACTGCGGACTGTAATACCACATGATTCGGTACACTGAGGTCGAACTGTTATTTGTGTTCAGACTAATGGCGTTTTAACTGTAATGATGAATGTAGGAATAGATTAACGAATCACCTGCTACCTGTGCTGTTTGATTTAATGTTTGAATGTTTAAGTGACGTGTACCTTGTGAAAAATTAATAAATATTAAAAATCGACAAAGTGAATTTAGTCGGATTCGCTTCAAGAATGGGAAACACGACCTTTCAGAACCTAACAGTACTAAGTATACACCTGGTTATCCTTAAACAATGACAACAACAACAAATAATAATAGTAATACATGTACTACTACTACTACTAATAATAATAATAATAGTAATTTCCGTTCCAACCAGTTGTACACTACTCGTTCATCAAAGGCCGTGGTATATGCTGAGCTGTCTGTAGAAAAATGCACAGAAAAGATCCCTGGCCTATGTGGCAGCGGGTTTCCTCTAAAGAAATATGTCAACATGATCATATGAGTGACGCCCAATAGCCGACGATAAGATAAAATCAATGTGGTCCAGTGGCGTCATTAAACAAAACAAACTTTAAATTATATACTAAACATTAATACCAATTGTTTTACCTCTGTTCCTTGGTACTGAATAGTTTCTACACGAACTCACGGTCATAAATACATGTATATGTATAATATAGCTATATTTATATATAGCTAACAGTCAATACAATAAATTTAAAAAACGCTAGTATTTTAATAGCACGTTTATGATTACTCGAATGTCCTTAAATGTTAAGTGAATACAAATTGTAAAATAGTGGCATTGATAGTTTTATTTGGACGTCCAGGTACGAAGGCCAAAAAAAATGTTATGTTTCAGAGAATAGACCGGAAAAAATTGATAACAGTGGAACGATTTATTATTATTATAACTACTATATGTTTATGCATATTATAGTTGTTGTTGTTGTTTGCCAACTTTAGATTGAACGTTATTTTTTAATGTAATAAGTATATTTTTATTGTTGTTGTTATTATTTATTCTTATTATTTAAATTATTACTGGTATTATTATTACTACTTTTATTATTATTATTATTATTATTATTATTGTTATCTATCTGCCAACTTTAGATTGAATGGTGTTTTTATAAATATGTTACCCCCCAAAAAAAAAAATTGTTCCAGGTATCTAAAAATGTGTTTAACAAAAACTGAAACCACTAACATAAATATGTCACTCCTGAAAAGACACTTAAAAATCTAATATTTGTTTAAAGAATAAAGAAGACACTTGAACATCGAGTGGACAACCAGCAGGTTATTTCACGCACTCGTTAAAAGTGTTTGTTGTATGACGTGCACAGTTACATCGCGAGAGAAAGTAAAGTTTGTTTTATCTAACACCACTAGAGCACATTGATTTTTATTTTATTATTGCATATTGTACGTCATACATATGGTTATTTTGAAATTTGTTTAAGAAGAAACCCGCTTCCGATAAATACACTACTCTTTTTGATAAGCAGCAATTACATGTACA
>JAUTWP010172099.1:0-10117 GCA_033042655.1 Cyathermia naticoides | reverse complement strand
TCACTGAGTAGTTAAAGACTTGTCCTTTGGTCTATCTGTTGTCACAGTTTATTAATGTCATTATCGTGTGTAAAGTCTGTCTCGCTTCATCGATAGTTCTAGGATATTCAAGCTGCCAAACAAGAACAGGTCTGACACATTCAACTCAATAAACAATTATATTAATTAGCGGTAATTAACAGGCTACTCTTTGAAGCTGGATAGAAACATGTTGTTTTATGAATCTGTGTCAGGTTTTCGTTCACTACGCAATCATGACGAACCCGAGAGCATTACGCAAAAGAAAAGCGCTCGATCTTGATGTTAAATTTCAACTCGTTGCAACTGTTGATCTCTGACACAAATCAAAGAAAGACATAGTAGCCGATTTTGGGATTACCAAATCCACTCTCAGTACGATCTTAAAACATTTTTATAAGTGTTTTTTGTATTATATTTTGTGGTGATTGAATTACAAAAATTAAAAATGGCCAACTTCTGGAATAAAAATTGCCAAATTCCACAAATGTGTACACCGAACTACTGTTATAACGAACCAATGAAGCTGGTCCCTTGCAGTTCGTTATAAGCGAACTTTACTGTAATACGGTTCTAGCAACTTTAATACTTATCTTGTTAAAATATAATCATTTCTGTGAAGTTTTTTTTACATCTGTTATTGAGTAAAATAATCTACTTTTGAAAGCAATATACATGTACACAGAATGGAGACATTTTCTGTCCATACTTTATGTACTTTTTTCATTCTAATTTTTAAGATTTTAAAGAAATAAAAACATGAACAAAGTAACAAACATGCTTAGAAAAATGAGAAATTTGTGAACAAGAAGAAAAATGAGAAATTTGTGAACAAGAAAAAAAACAAGAACAGTAAACTACACATTAGGATTGCAGTTAATTAGGAGTCAAGTCAAAAGATTTCATGTCTACATTCAGAACAAGCAGTTATAACAGCCCTATTTGCTATCACGGATGCGGTGGATGGATAAAACCATAAATTGCATCTGGGAGAGGCATCTGCTATAACAGCCTGACTCTGAACATAGACGTTAAACACCATGACATGAACAGCTTTCCAAGGTTAATTTCAAACCCTGAATTAGAAATATGTTGTCATAAAAATATTTATCGATTTCTTAATACTACATTACTAGTTCAGATTTGTAATACTAGTGAATAAATTTGGTTGGAAACAAACCATGACAAATTTTCTTTAATGTAAATAAAAAACATAACAGAAGTATTTAATTAACAACATCCAAAAGCAAGTGTTCGACTGTCATCATGTATATAACTATATAGAGTTTATCAATTCGTGGGTGTTATTGTCCATTTGATCCCACAAATGTCTTTTTTTTTAAACAGTTGCAGGATCAAATGGACAATAACACCCAAAAAATGAGAAACTGTATTGTAAACTGAATCGTTTTTCTATGGAATTAACTTTATTTTAGTATTTCTTGAAAAACAATCCCTGACTACAAACTAACTGTAGACACTTGAATTATCAATTTCGGCTTTTGTTACTTTCTAGCTTTCTGAGAGTTATTTTCACTTGATCCCAGAAATTAGCCAATCAAATTACAGAACATACTTACTATCAGTTTACAATAAAGAATATACCATCTAATTATAAACGACACAATTCTAATGCCCATTCTAAATTTGTCATAATTAAAACAGTAGTATTTTGATAACTACATTGTTATTAATGCAAGTGAAGTTACATCACATGAAAGTTGCGTAACCATTACGTGAACAAAGGATTGATTATGTTGTGACATTCTAGACATGCGTTGTAATATTTCTCACAATCAATCAATACATAAAAATACTCATCATAGTAGTAGAATGAACACAATAGATATTGTATTTATTATCAAATCAGAGTATATATACAAAGAGAAAATGTTTTTAATGATCATGTTTAACAACATGAGAACATCTTATACATTATGTAGGTGTGTTTGTGGCAGTGAGGTTTATAATCATGTGTTAACACAGGGAATCCATCTAAACTGGAAAAAATTATGCTCATTTAAATGCTTTATGGAAAATTATGCTGAATTTATACAAAACCAGTGACAATTTACACAAAACCAGTGACAATTGCCCCATCTGTGGCACATAGTAGGTCTCACTGGATTGGTGGGTTTTCAGATGTGCATTTAGGAATCATGTCCTTATAGCACTGCAGTTTTTTCACCACACCAATCACAACGATCCTCTTTCCCTGAAAATGTTTTTCTTAAATCATGTCACACAGTCTTTCAATGGAGGTAGGACAGTACAAAATCTAACTAGGCACCTTTCATAGACATAATAGAGAAGTAACAACATACAGAAGATCAGTAGTTATCTCCCTTTAGAAACCAGGTTTTTGTTTTGACAATAATGGGGTACCGGCACCACTAACTCGCTAGATGGCATTGATACGCAACTCGGTTACTTATTTGTTATGTAAATTCCGCCTTGCTTACGCACAGAATACCGCTAGACCAGTTTCCTCGCTTCCAATTAGAATGCAAAGAACCAGTGTATTATTTGGATGCATTGTTTATGAAAAATATTGATTCGAAACAAAACTATTATTGCTGATTTGAAGGTGGAAACGTGTCAGGTCGGAAGGAGTTGATGGAGAGGTGATTTATAATTATATTTAAACAAGGGGTAACAGAAATTTATCCACACTTCTACGAGCATGCTCCCCCGCTTGGTGTCTCCATGCTGAGTAGTAGCCTAATGTACGGCGATTTTGTAACATTGGCGAAATCTAAACTTAAACAAAAACAATAAAAATAGCCCACAAGTTATTAACAACATGGCTGACTGACTGAATAATAATGATATCTGTATACATGTACATTGATGTATTTTATGAATATAAAATAGTTGTAAACAGCGTCAATCCTTTCAAGTTACAATGTACGGCGATCTCGCCACAGCGAACTGTAGGCTACGCTTGAACATGAATAAAACTAATAACAAATAGCCTAAAAGTTATTAAAAATTATAAACAACATACACTGATTAATAATAAGTGTATACATTAATTTATTGCATTAATATTAATAACAGGGGCCTATAAATATTTTAAATAACATCTTTTGTTGGCGATGAAAACAATGCTAATTACATCAGCGGCATCGTGTGTTCTAACCTAGTTGAACATCAGCACCACCTATGGGCGTGTTAAATGTGCCGGTACCCCATTATATTAATTTATTTGCAATTCTACTGTTATTTAAAAATGGTGTAAGTTTTCTTTGTAAGACTAGATCTCAACCTACTTAATGTGAACAGATTAAAATAACATTTTATTAATCTGCAGTGTTGGTACAAACCTGCACAACTTCTCACAAACAAAAACAACAACAACACTGAAGATAAAAATAACACATCATGGTGGAAACAAACTTTTCACTCCAATCACATGCAGGGTTTGAAATTAGCACATCTTCACCAGCTCGAAGAGTGATTTTCTTAACAAGACAAAATGTTAGCATGACTGACTGTCACAAGTTTTACATTAAGCTTGACTTAATAAAAGTAGTGTTTTCACAAATTAAGTAAAGATTGTTTTATTTAACAACGACTATTGGACGTCATAGCTATGGTCATTTTGACACATTTGTTCAGAGGAAACCTGCTGCCGCTATATAGGCTACTCTTTTCAATAAGAAGCAAAGGGTCTTTTATATGCACTTTCCCACAGACACGACAGCACATACCACAGCCTTTGATAAACCAATTGTGGACCACTGGTTGGAACGGAAAATAGCCCATACTGTATGTTTTACACCACTGAATAAACTGTCATTTAGTAAACATTTGTTTGGTTACGTCAACATACAAAATGATAAACTCTAGTAAAGTAGTTCACTATTATCACTCATTCCAGCCAAAGTGTAACAATTACAAAAAAATGTGTCCCATAGATTCGTGTTAGTTTTAAATAAACACAACTACTAACAAAAATTCCCTTTTCCAGTTTTTACCTTTATTATGGTATTATGAGTTAATGTCACCTACAAACGTTTAATCCTTTCCGACTATGCAACTGGAAATCTCATTAAAATAAAACCCTCCATTCCTGTCGTATGTTTTCAATTTGTATTTACTGCCAAAATTGTCACGCTTTGACATGTGCAATTAGTAGCCTGTATCAAATCTCACGTGTTGTTGAGAATTTTTTTTAATTAATTTTTGGTAGTTTTTGACAGATGTTTGTGTGAGTGTCGATAGTAATGGCGACATTCATTTTGGATTACACAGTGAACATGGAAAATTACTTTTGATAGTGATGTTTTATCCAATTGTGATAGAGATGATTGAGATAGAATTCCACTAGGAAATATTGTATCACTGACTATGGGTCTATGACTAATTCAAGAGGACATTCCATGCTTGAGATTTTCATGTGGCCGGTGATGATTTTTTTTTCCAAAGGTTGATTCATTCACACATTTTCAATTAAATTTCAGTTTTATAAATAATGATTAAAACATATACGTCCATTTATATGCATATTAAAAAGATAATTCTTATCAGAAATTGATTTATCTTTTCAAATATGCTTCAACCAATTCTTTAATACTAAACTATGAATTCCTAGGGCACTTTGGGGACAATGGTTAATGAGTCTGAAAGGGTTAACTGAATTGACTTTTAGGTACTTAGTTCTTGCAAATTTTAATCAGTAAAAAAGTATAGTAACAGGCAAAGGCTGGCTTTCCCATGTTAATTTCGAACCCTGACATGGACAGCTGTTGTATAGTAAATATAAAATTATCACAGATTGTGCAACTTGTCTGTATTACTGTCATTCACAAAATACTAGCAAGCAAAATGTTTTAAAAATCAGAAAACAAAGTGATCTAACAACATCATAGACACTAACCCTTCAAAGAAGATAAGATAAATATTTTAAAGTGGCACATTGTGAATGTTAATTCAACACAGAGCATTCTGTGCTTTCTATCTTAAATCAACAGTAGTTTGTTTTATTTAACGATGCCACTAGAGCACATTGATTTTTATCTTATCGGCTGTTGGATGTCATTCATATGGTTATTTTGACACATTTCTTTTATAAGACAACACATACCACAGCATTTGATGAACCAATTGTGCACCACTGGTTACTGTAAATCAGGAAATGTTAGAGAGCATAAAATGTTAGCGAATTTAGCGAGGCCATACAAAACGGTAATATTTCATGATGCTAAATATAAAATGACAGATTAAAACTACAATCAAAAGTTTTAAAACATATAAATATTATTTTATTACCGATATGCAAACGTAGCATAAACATTACAACAAAGACTTGTTACATGTAATCTATTAAATTTAGTTGTCAAATTAGACCGATCAACATGCACTGTACACCATCATTAATTACATCTCAACGAAAACAAGCTTACACTTGATAATAAGACTGGTCCAAAAAACTCTTCATCGGAGGAAGTTGTGCCATTGTTTTGTCAGTGATTAACTCGACTGGACAACATGATATGGATTAACTAATAAATATAGCACACAACAATGTTAGTGTCTACGCAAGAGACTTAACGGTTTTTAATTGTTAAACTTAACTTGTAGGTAAGTAGATTCAGTTTCAGGTTATATCTGCAACCGGAAATAGTCCACGCTGCATAAGGACACAATATGTCACAATGACAATATACGGTGTGTTCTTTTGATCAGCCAATTTTTAAATAAAATAATCTTTAATTTTTTTTGTTTTTTGATATGCCGACATCACTGATATTTTAAGTCTGTGATATGTCACTGATAATGGACTTCGCTAAATTTTAAGGTCGCTAATATTTTATGATTTACAGTATAACGGAAAATAGTTCAAACTGCAAATGGATCCACTGAGAAGGATCAATCCGATGACCGACAGCTTCATAGGCAGACACTTTCAAAGGTCACTAATACTTTGTGAATGACATCACTATATTATTATGACATCACATAGTGATGGACATGTGACACATGTGTATTTTAACAGATGAATCAAAAGACAACAAATAAAATGTAAAACTCTAACAAAACTTAAAAAGCAAAACAAAATGTCAAGAGATCCTTCTCCAGAAAAACATTTTTTAAAAGAGTTAAAAAGTTCTTTAAGCGAAACAAAATTCTGGCATACTTTTCTGCCAACCATGCAAATGTAAATTTGCCTCAAACAAATCCAAGAGTATCTCGACAGATAAACCAAAAAGAACTTCCTGATATCCCAGAATGCATTGCTGACTAAGATAGGAATCCAGATCATCTAGGAGTAGGGCAGCAGGCTACAGAACATACCTTTCTGATTGGCTGAATTCATACTGGCTAAATCAGTTTCATTGGTTGTTTTAGAATCCAGTTTAGTAAACAGATTCCGATCTTTAGGTTTCTGGAAAAAAGAGCATATAAAACTATTTATCATTTTAATAGTTTAAATAATATGCAGTGGACAGAGTGACCTCCCCTAGTCCTTGCCACTCAAAATAATGATGACATTTGTTTTCTTTTTTAAGGATTTTAATTTTCAATATTTTAACAAATAAAGTTGATAACATTTGTACAACCATAAAATTGTATTTATAACAAGTGCAACAGATAACATTTTTGTGTATTAATATGTATAAAAATTACCGTATTCGACGTAATAAGCACCTAAAATGTTTAAAAAGGGGGCACTTATTAAGATGAATTAATTGTATAAATATATTATCTGCACAATGTCAAAAGCATATTTTACAAAAATAACTGCGTGAAACTATGGTGGATCTTCATCTGTAATAATTTTGTTCCAGTTAGTGCTCCACAACTGGTTCATCAAAGGTATGGGTTGTCTATGTAAAAGATAAAACAGTAACACACACACTGGTTATCTAAAAAGCACAGATGAACACGCTACTGCATGAGCTACACCCCACTCCATACATGTATGTAAAGTGAAATCAAAATGTTAATCTTTTTCCTTTAGTAAGTTAGCACATTTCATAGTAATTGTCTGTGTTCATGTATCAACGACAAACTTTTACCACAAATACAAAGTATTTTAGGACTGCCACAATTTTGTAAAACAATACTGTCCTTTTACAGTGAACATAATTCACATTGTTAGAACGGGACCTAGCTCAAGTAGCATGTCTGCCAGTGAACTCATCTGCAGTTTGGGCTATTTTCCATTCCAAGCAGTGCTCCACAACTGTAATTCGTCTGTGGAAAAGTGCATAATTATGAAAGATCCCTTGCTGCTTATCGGAAAGAGTAGCCTATGTGGCATCAGCAGGTTTCCTCTGAAGAAATATGTCAGAATGACCATATGCATGATGTCTAATAGCCGATCATAAGATAAAAATCAATGTGCTCCAGTGGCAGCATCAAAACAAACGTTTCTTTCAGTGTTTGAACATGAAAGTGGTATTAGTGCCTAATTTTTATGCTAATTAATTTACAATACTGACAGAGGTCTATAAAAACATACACAACATATTTTCTTTTTATTAGTGCAAATATATGATTCACTCGGTGTTGTTTTAGTATGAAAATAGAACGTTTAATTAGTACTACATGTAGCTTTATTAAACAGCAATCCAAAAATACAGAACTTCAAATACACCAGCATTATCATCATCCACTATTCCCGACATCTGATATCTATGTGGTATGTGCTGATCTGGGGCCTTATTCACAAAAGCCATGCAAGCGTTTGTATGCTCACAAAGGGTATTCTAACAGTGTTAAAAGTACCCTTTGCCAGCACGCAAACGCTTGCGTGGCTTTTGTGAATAAGGCCTGTTCATGGGAAACATGCATATAAACTATTCAAGCTAAATGTAGTAGATGTAAATTAAAACTTTGTTTTAAAGTGGCAGTCTGGTTTTTAAAAAATATTTAACCATTTAGAATATATCTTTTACGTTTGTTTGATCCGCATCACGCTCCATTCTTCTGATGCAACGATTTGCTGTATCGTAATTATACCACACGAAATACACTATAAATTGGCATGGCAGGTTGCCACCTGTCCGCGATCGCTAAGTCATAGCGCTATTCATGTGACCTAAATATGGAACAGCTGATCGTTGCGTCAGAAGAATGGAGCATGGTGCGGATCAAACAAACATACAAAATATATTCTAAATGGTTAAATATTTAAAAAAAACAGACTGCCACTTTAAAACAAAGTTTTAATTTACATCTACTACTATTAAAAAACCCAGAGACTGCCACTTTAATGCTCTTTATGTATTAAAAAGTTTTAATTTAACATTGTTTATTTTGACCCACCTTCTCCTCAAATTTCACCTCCTTTTAAAACATTACTGGAGATAATTAAATTTTGTTTTTCTATGTAGAGATAGGTACAGTTGGAATAGTTTAAACATTGAATTTTGTGTTTGAATTTAACAGGATCAAACATTGTTTATAAATTGAAATTTCAGGTTGTACATGTATGGGGGGGAGATGGTAACATTATATTGTATGTATAAATGTAACATTATATATTTATGTATAAAGGCATGTATACAGGTAAAATTATTCAGATTAAACTGAAGAGGTGTTTGTTTTGACCTTCACCTAAGACCATTCTTTACTCAATACAAACATTTAATTAATAATATAACTTTTGTATACCATGTATTATGTAATTAAACAATTTGGTTGTTTTAAATGTATTATTCAATATAAACAATTTGTCATTTTTAATAAACGGCCTATTCATTCACAATCTGCCTTCTGTTTTCATTGTAATGGTGCAATATAAATCTGAAAAAGGTTTGTAAGGTTAGAGAATGGAAGAAAGACCATTTTGATGATAAATATGAAGAAATTATCATAATTTTTTTCATATTAAAACCCAGTTTAAAATTTGGATTGTTTTTTTTTTACCTATTTGCCATTGGGAATGGGGCTGATATTATGCCCCAAATTAAGAGCAGAAAAATACCTGAATATGAAGTTCTGTATTTGTTTTACTGTATGCGCAGATGAAATGTTAGAAGAGGCTAGAAAGAGAAGCAAGTATGAAGACAAGCTTTATGAATATGTTGAAATATCTACCTCCGTCACAGTCAAACTATACATAAGCCTGGCGCTGCAAGAAAGATCAGTTCCATGCTTCATTGTCATATTACATTACCCAGAGATTTGACAAAACTCTACGAGACCTGCATATAATCTAACTGTATCAGCACTACATCTCAATTCACATCTTACCAACAATGTTTACATCATCATCTACCACTCAAAGAAAGAAACGCAACTTTCAATTATGTATTTTACATTAAAATGTTATCATGTAGGAATAACACAGAACTGACAATGTTGAGATTTGATAGCGTGCCCGTCTTTGAAGCGATTGGTCGTGGGATCGATCCTTCTCAGTGGACCCATCTGCAGTTTGGGCTATTTTCCGTTCCAACCGGTGCACAACAACTGGTTCATCAAAGGCCGTGGTATGTGCTATCCTGTCTGTGGGAACGTGCATATAAAAGATCCTTTGCTGCTTATCAAAAAGTAGTCTATGTGGCGGCAGCAGGTTTCCTCTAAAATATGTCAAAATTACCATATGAATGGCATCCAATAGCCGCTGATAAGATAAAAATTCAATGTCGTTAAATAAAAACAAACTACTTTATGTTGAGATTTGGCAAGGACATCCACATTCATGTTAGTAATGACATGAATAAAGAAATAATGTCCTAAGTGGTGGTGTATAATGTCAAGGTAATTTTAAATCCGTATCATTTGAGTTGGACGTAAATCATCTTGTCTTAGGCGATTCCTTACAGTCTGGTCCGATATTCTTTGTAACCCTGGTGTGGCTGCAGTGGTAGTGGCTGCAGTGGTAGTGGATGCTGTCAAGAAGGTATCCTGTGAATGACATAACCGGATGTAGCAATGTTGTGTTACCGTCGTGACACGTGGTCTACCGGATCTGGATCAATCATGGATATTTTCATTTGGGCTAAATTGATTCCAAAGGCGAGATATTGTTGTCAGGTGAACATTTAATAAACGTGCAACTGCTGAATGAAAGTAAAGTTTGTTTTGTTTAACGACGCCACTGGAACACATTGATTTTATCATCATCGGTTATTGGACGTCA
>JAUTWP010172088.1:0-10120 GCA_033042655.1 Cyathermia naticoides | reverse complement strand
GACAGTACATGAACTGATGGCTTTAGACTACAATATATAAAATAACATTTGTAAAATAATAACAACGTATATGTTGGAATGTGTACGTGTGTATGTGTGTAGGTATGTGTGTATGTGTATACGTGTGTATATATGTATGTGTGTATGTGTATGCATGTGTATATATGTATGTGTGTATGTGTATGCATGTGTAAATATATATGTGCATATACGTATACACGTGTTTGTTTATGTTTGTGTCCGTATTATATATGTTTATGTGTGCCTGTGTGAGTGAGTGCGTGTGTGTGCAACGAGGAAAAAGGATTGCAGCTATAAAGAATATCAGATTTCACCTATTTTAGTTGATTTGATATGTAATCACCCGATACACAATTCTTTATGTTATAGTGCGAACTTACGCCATCTCCATCGGTGGGGTGAGGTCTATTGATATGTCTTTCTCATGCCACGATATAGACGCGTTGAACAAAACCTGAAACGCATTTTTTTATGTTCAGTGTACTCATTTTATGTCATTCATTAAATACGAGTTATATTTTCATATAATGTCATCACAATTACAATAAGGATATTGTTTATTTTATATGTTTGAACAAGTGTGTTTGAATAAGAAAAATTGCCTCATATGGAACTAAATAGTTGGATATAACTATGTTTGAATTTTACATTTGTTAAACAAACATTAATTAGTAAATTATAATTATCGTTCTTGAAAGAAGATATTAAGTTGGAACAGTATCATAGCGAGGTTTTGAAATTAGTGTTCACATATTGAACTTAAATAATCTATTAGGCGTTTAGTCTTTCTGTGCTAGCAACCATAATTGTGAACAAAACTAAAGGAATCAGGAAACGTAAACAAGTAATAAAATTTAATTAACTACCAAAAATGATCTTTATAATTAATTATATAACAGTTATTTACACTTTGTTGAACGTCGAAAGTCAAATTCACGCCATATTTGGTTCTGATGTCTGTGTGCGTTCCGTCTGTAACATCCCAGCCGTATGTGGAGACGTCGCCCGCCAGGTTCGAACCATTGGCGAACTGTTGCGCTGCAACAATAGAATTCCACTTTATTTCTGTTCGTTGTTTGCTTTTATTATGATAAGTTTATGATTATAGTACAACCTACACATTTTACGTCTAATGTATATTTTCCGTTCCAACCAGTGGTCCACAACTGGTTCATCAAAAGCCGTGGTGTGTGCTCTCCTGTCTGTGGGAAAGTGCATATAAAAAAACATTGCTGCTTATTGGAGAGAGTAGCCTATGTATGACGTCCAACTGCCGATGATAAGATAAAAATAAGTTTAAAAAATAACCAAACAAATCTTGTTATCTTAGATAGAATAGCTACCAAAGAGTGTCAACAAAAAGTAAATAAGTGCATAATAAAACTGGGGTTTGTTTACGAAACTCGCAGTCAAACATTAAATTAACCAAATTCCATACTTGATGACTTTAAATATACAATAATTTTATAAATGAAAACGTGTTGTGTGCTCCTTCAGTTTATTTTCATCCATTTACCCACATTTTGCATAGACATATTTTCGTAATAATTCAAAACTTATGATAAAACGTTATTATGTTCATAAATGAAGAACGGCATATAAACACTAGTTCGTGAATTGTTATAGTTTACTTACAAATCACATAGTTTCCTTTTGACCTATAGCTGGCTCGAATCTTCGATTTACCGCCGACATATCCCTTAATAGACGCTGACGTCTGCGTTGTGTAGGACAGAGTTAATTCCACTGGAGGAAGAGATCTCACGATAGCGACAGGTATTCGTATCAGCTCCTCTGGTTCTGTTGACCACAAGTTTGTGTTGTGTGTTAGCGCCATTTCCTTACTGAACGATGCTTCGATGTCCCCCTCCAAACTAGAGTCCGACTGAAGCTGTAAAATACATAATTATCTAAACCAATCAAGACATGTTGATCTCACATGGTGTGTGAAAACTTTGCAATACCAATGTATTTGTTATAGATATTCATGAAATTGGATGCAGATTTTTGGAGTATCTCCATTAAGTTTTATGCCATTAAATTTGTGGTCCCCTTATAATTAGGTGGTTTTAACTTATAGAAGAAGGAATTTTTTTTCGTGTTTACATCTAATTAAGGTTCAAGCATGCTCTTCTTATTTTGGACTTTTTTTTAGCACGTTGGCCTATTTTCCGTTCCAACCAGTGATCCACAACTGGTTCATCAAAGGCCTGGTATGTACTGTTCTGTCATTGGAAAAGTGCATATAAAAGATCACTTGCTGCTTATCGAAAAGAGTAGCATATGTGGCGGCAGCTGGTTTCCTTCTAAAAAGTGTGTCAAAATGACAATATGAATGACATTCAATAACCCATGATAAGATAAAAATCAATGTGTTCCAGTGGCGTCGTCAAACAAAACAAACTTTACTTTATTATTAAATACCTCAAAACTGTCATTCGAAATTACTATCATCCATATATAATATACTCAACCAAAATGTTTTATAAAAAATTCATAAAGAATGGATCTGCTCTCCTTATAAATAAAGTTATTATTTTTCTGTATGATCATGTGAGAGGTTTTTATATTGTTAAGAATATAACTGATATTTCAAATTTAATTTAAATGTAATTTAAATATTATAACATTTGCTGAACTTTTTTGGTTTAGTATATATATTATCTATAAAGACAAAAACATAATATTAATTCACTGTATTGTTAAGTATGTTATATTCATATTATATAAAAGTTTAGAATATACAATGCATAAGTTTCGTACCTGAGAGATATACCTCAGTAACTTGGGTTCATTGTTCACTTTCTTTATCAGCAATTCACTAAAAATAAACACATCACTTGAAATAAACATTTAGAAAGTAATTTATTCAAAACTCATTAACAATTTCAAAACAAGTCACTTTATAACTCTTACTCTTCAACGGTAAATCTTACGTTATCAAAGTTTACCGATTAAAATATACCTCGATTGAATTGATTGATAAACGGATCTGTTTAACCCACAACATAAGTTAATACAAATATTGACAATATTGATTAAATTGATTTTGGTAAGTTAACAAATGTGACGTTTATATATGAGAGCCCATGGCATAAAATCGATATTTTGGAGTGGGACGTAGCTCATTCGGTAGTGTATCTGCCTTTGAAGTGGTCGGTCGTAGGATCGATCCTTCTCAGTGGACCCATTTGCAGTTTGGGTTATTTTCCGTTCCTATCAGTGGTCCACAACTGGTTTATCAAAGACTATGGTATGAGATGTCCTGTCTGTGGGAAACTGCATATAAAACATCCGTTGCTGCTTATCGGAGGAGGAGCCTCTGTGGAGTAAGCAGGTTTCATCTCAAGAAAGGTGTCAGAATGTTTTGGTTATCTTATTATGTTTGACGTGCAATAGTTAATGGTCCAAATCAATGCGTTCTAGTGGCGTTGTTAAATAAGAAAAAACGTTAACTGCAATTTGTGCTTTATAAAATAAATGATTCACTCGATTCCTTAACGACGCCTAGTGGCATGAAGTGGCGTAGCCGTGTGACGACGTAAAAAGTATAAACCCAGCTTTAAACAAACACATTCGATGAAAGTTTATCTTTAACTTTATCTACTAGTTGCTACACGTTCATGCATGTATGTCAACATCGCGTCTCGTGATTTGTGGCATTGAGTGTTCTTAATGCATTACATTACAGACCCTCAGTGAAAAAATCAAAACACCCAGACCCACAGGCGCCATTATTCAATATAGTCAATCAATTAGACGGTACTTTTAGGGGTGGGGTGGGGGTGATTAGCATTCATTTGCAATGTGAGACTGTTGTTCAATGGCGTAGCGAAATGATACGGTTGTTAACAAGATGTCAGAGAAATATGACCAGGATGGGCGTGCTTGAACACGTTTGTGATGTAAGCACGTAAAAACTCTTTCCAGTCCGGCTCCAGTCCAATGCAT
The DNA here is from genome assembly GCA_033042655.1 of Cyathermia naticoides. NCBI lineage: Eukaryota > Metazoa > Mollusca > Gastropoda > Neomphalida > Neomphalidae > Cyathermia > Cyathermia naticoides. Next base: position 6,148 of record JAUTWP010172088.1, on the reverse strand, counting down.
TTCATTGTAATACATACAATGCATTTCGATAGCTGTTAAACACCTTTAATAATTAGTGTAATTTAAAGTGGTAACACGTAAAACTTTTAATACAATAAACAAAATGTTTCAATACATTGTTAAAAACATAATTTATATGCAGTCAAACCTGCTCAAGCAGCCTACTGAATTAAGCAGCCACCTTTCTTCAAAGGTCGCCTTTATTTTCTCCCAAATCAGTTAATTTCGTATAATATAACCTGTATTAAGCAGCCACCTCTTTTAAGAGGCCACATTGTATTACTTATTTGAGTGGCTGCTTAAGAGAGGTTTGTAATAATACATTCAATTGAAATACATACAAAGCATTTGGAAAGATGGCTTAACAATAGTAAATACTAGATTTTACTGCAATACATACAATGTATAAGAAACTCTTGATCTGCCGTGACAGTTGTGACATTTTAGAGTGACGTCATCGTCCTGCTTCACCAAGTCTTGGTGTGTAGAAAACTGCGAGTAGGAAAGCTTTCTGTCTCCCAGTGTCTTGTGTAGAGCGAAGTACCTCTGTGGCGTGTCCGACTCTCCAGCCCGGTTGAACGGTATCACAGTGCTGAAGTTCATCTTCCAGTCAATGTTGCCCAGGATTTTAGTCAGTATGTTGGAGAGATATCTGCGTCTCCGAGTTCTCGTCTCCATAGAATCCCCTTCTCGATTTCCCGGCGTGTAGTGGAAGTGGATGTTCGCTTCTTCGATCATGTCAAAAGGACTGAAGTAAAATCAGATGTGTTAAGGTCTGAAGATCTATTATAGGCACCAGACTTAATTCTAAAAGGGTCTGACCTCGTCTCTATAGAATTCCCTTCTCAATTTCCTGGCGTGTTGTGGAAGTGGATGTTCGCTTCGTAAAGATTTGTAAAGATATGTTAAGGTCTGAAAATCTAGTATAGGGCACAAGACTTAATTTTAAAAGGGTCCGACCATAATTTTGTTTTAATGTGTCAATTTTTCGGTAAGCAGAAAGGTGTTTTACAGGATAGCACATACAACTATCATTGATAAACGAATCAAATAGCATTCACTTTACATTGGATTGAACCAAATGTTTTTATATATACATGTAGTTCAAACCATAACATAATTATGCCGATAGAAAAGTGGAAAAGAACATTAGATTGAAACGTGTTGAGTGAGTTTATGCAAATAGCTTTTGCTAGTTATAGGAGAAATAATGTTAATTGAAAACATGTATAGATTTGTTAAACTTCACATAAATAAACCTCATCCATTTTAGATGATGAAGTACAATGTATAAATAAAATATATCGGGGTTTGGGTATATTTTAATATATATATAACATGTAAAGAAAGCCACTATTGAAATGGAATTAAACTTTGTATTTGCAAACATTGGCTTGATACACAATCATACTTCGCTGCAAAGTTTAGACTCACTTAAAATAATATATAGTGACCCCAAAAAGAAACGATACCAAGATTCTGAGAGACCACTGAAGAAAAAACAAAGCATGAATATGCACCATTCCATTGCATGTTTAAAGGATTTTAAAATTATAATGATGTTTTGACATGTTGTGAACAACATTTCATTCTCATGAATATAAATCTTTTGAACATGCAACATGTTTTGGTTTTTCTTTAGTAGTCTCTCAGAATCATGGTATCGTTTCTTTTGTGGGTTAGTATACATAAAGCAAAACACATAAAATGAATTGTGAATGGAACGACTTCTGTAGATTATGTTATAGTTTGAAAATCACGTGTAGAGATAGCCATATATCCACAAAACTGTAAACAATGTCATCATAAGCATTCTCTCAACATATACTAGTATGCCAAAGGATCCATTTTGTTAAAAATAGTCAGATTTGGATTGTGAGTCTAAACGTTTGCCAACGAAGTTTAAATATACCCGGTACAGTATTAGAAGTAACATTTGAAAACAAACTTAGTTCATAACAGGACCATAGTAATTGATATAAACATTAGAAGTAGGTTTATTGAAATACGTACCCTGCCTGGGTGGTGTGGATAGACACACGTCGTTTGGTGGGGAAATACATTTTTATAATTTTGGCGTAAATGCCACCACTATTTGCCTGCGTGGAACCAGAACTGTTACCCCACTTAGCACTACCCAGGAGGATTTGTCCGGGTTTCCATGACAATACCACTGCATTGTTTTCCAACACTAGCAGTATTTTCTCCTCCACACATATAAGTCGCTGGAAAAAATGCATCATACGATACTATAGAAACATTATCCATTAACATAATATCTATGTACATTATGTGTGTGTATTTATGTATGTATGCATGCATGTATGCATGTATATGTATACATGAACGTATGTATGTGTGTGCGTGCATGCGTGCGCGTGTCTATAACTGTGTATAATGTATGTGTATGCATATAACCATTTGTTACGTGTGTATCATATGTGTATGTGTGTGTATGTATGTGTGAGTGAATGTGTGTATATGTATTATACAGTAAAACGTGTCAAAACTGGACACCCATGGGACCACATAAAATGTCCGGTTTTCATAGGTTTCCTGTTTTCAGAGATTAGATTTATACTAAATGGATATATATATATGTGTAGTAATGTTTATTTGTATATGCATGCTTATAAATGTGTGTATGTGTGTATATATGCATTTATGTGTATATGTACGTACGTATGCATGTATGTACGCTTACATACTATGTATCTTTAAAATATAATACCTTGATTCCATCAACATTATCCAGATCGATGACATTGCTTAGTTTTCCAGAACTCTGAAGTTTAAGTCTTTCGCCACTTTCGTCTAGTCGGTAGTCTACATTGTGTTGAAACGAATTGTCTCCCTTATCCTTCTGAGTCTCCTGATCATAACTTGGTTGTTTCTTGCATCGACACGTAGATACCACAAAGAGAAGTGCTATTAAAATATGAACGTAGCGCATTTCATACGCCATGATGGTATTGCATTAAGCTCAGGTCTTTGTAAAAATTACTTCATGTCACTTGCTAGCTTGCCCACAAATATTGTCTTTATCTCCGTGCTAACGTTGTACACGAGATGGTGTGTACCGTCAATCGAATCATAATTTATGACCTACCAAATCAAGTATGTTGGAGTATGTGTTATCTATGCCGATACCTTATATCACCAACTAAGAGTGGTTTCAACATTATTTGTTTGTTTTGGCTGTAGTTCAAAAATTATTGAACTAAATTATCTTGTTTTTTTCTTCTGGATCAAATCGCTACTTTAAAAGCCTTCTTCCTGGTAGATAAGGGTTTAAGTGGCACGGTGAGACATACGCAGTGGAAACTTGAAGCACCTCATTTGGAAGAAATGTCGCCATGGGGAACTAGTTCTGTGACACAGTAATGGCCTACAGTATGTGGGCTAGTGTTGTGTGCACTCTGCTACTGGTCTCTGCATCGCTTGCTTACTTCTTTGAAGATGGATTCAATCATCATTATACCTATTCAGCCGATTCCAATATATTTGGAGTTAAAAATATCACCACCGTCTTGAAGGTAGGTGTGATGGCAATGGTAAAAGGTTCTTCTGTTTGAACAATTTCGACTTTTGTATCCTTATAATATTATAATAATTATATTTAATTGGTAAAAACGTGCTATAGACATGAACTAATTATGTTTATTGTTACTTTCTGCATATCATATATATATATATATACTCAGTGGAGTTTGGATTATGTTCCTTTCCAACTAGTGGTCCGCAACTGGTTCATCAAAGCGGTGGTATGTGCTGTTCTGTCTGTGGGAATGTGCATATGGAAAAGATTAGCCTATGTGGCGTTTCCTCTAACAAAATGTGTCAAAATAATCACATGTAATGTATTACATCAATAAAAATGAATGTTCTCTGGTGGCGTCATTAAATAAAACAAACTTTACTTTTTATTCATAGTTTCACATACGTCCATTAAACACGACGGACAATGGACACCGACTGCATTTCTTGGAAGTTGACAGCATCGTCCAGTTTACAACTGATGGATTATGTAAGTTAATTGAATATTCACTACTCAGCACTAACGTGTATGCAATTTGTACGAATGCTATATGAACACTAATGGCGTATTGTATCTTCTTAGCACAAGAGTTCAAAATATTAAAACGTTCAAGAAGCACTAAATATCCTTTTAATGAGCAGATTATAAGTTTCTTATATTATTATTATTATGGTTGTTACAGTAACGAAAATGAAAATTAAATTAAAATAATTTTGATTTAAAGTAATAATACCCCCTACCTTGTAAATAGATTTTGTTCAGAAGAAATTATATATTAAAACATATATTAAAGTGATGTGAATATTAAATTTTACCTTTGCGTGTTCTTTCACAAAATGTATTGCTAGAACAGATTAATATTTTGATAATTGGACACATGTATGTAAAAGTATTAATACTCATACAAGAGCAGGACGCTGTCATAATGTTCATATTATGGTAAATATGTTGCTATTTATAATACAGTTTCACTGTTCTGGAATCTCGTACAAAATTTACATCTATTTGAATATTATCTTTTCCAGTCAGAGATAATCCACTGAATTGGGACCTGTCAAAACAGTAAGTCAGTTATTTAACAAGACCCCTCTTCGTAAAGGCTTGGTAAGCCTAGTTCACTGTAAATGTATTATTATAGTTTGTTATTTATATATGTGTATGTTTTTCTATTATACTTATTTATTTGTATGCGCACTATTATATTCGTAATGTTACATATATTTATTTATATGTGTTATATATCTGTATAATTTTATGTAATGTGCATATATATTGTGTGTTTAATGGTCAGTAGACCTAATACAAAATAAACGTATCAGTTACTTACTAAACTGTTATCTAACTATCTTGTTTCTAAATTATATTTATAAAACTATTCTAATATAATATAATGGTAGCACGCTTACTAGTCCTAGTTCATTACTAAACTGTTATCTAACTTTACCTTGTTGCTGTCATATTCATAAACCTTTTCTAATGGTAGCAAACTTCTAAGTTGCTTTCTAATTATTTTCTATGTGGCATATATCAAGTTAGCACGCTTCTATGAATTTGGGCCCAGGTGCCCACTTGGACATGTTTGTCTGTGTACGGTATATTCCTGTGGGTTCGTTAAACAAAACAAACTTTACTTTTTATATAAGGTATCTTGTATTGCTGTCTTCTGTATGTCTCTGTCACTATGCATAATAATTCCCCGTTTTATTGTTATTATTTATTATATTTTTTGTATGTGATTATGCATTTGTTATACCAACAAACTACTTAATGTACATGTATATATTTTGGTCAATAAAAACCAAATGACACAAAATTAATAACGAATAGGTGTAATTACGGCTAGATTAATGGATTCAAATACATATACGCTAGTACTCAATACAGAAAGTAAAATTGTACAATATCCCTTTCTATTTATTGTAATTATTGTATCGTTACATTTCTACAATATTATGATGTACAATGGTGGTGGTTGTATTGTTGATAATGATATGATATGATAAAGATGAGTGAGTCTCTATGACAGTATCAATATGATGTACGCGCGTGTGTGTATCAAATGTTGTATCGCATTGGAAGAATACTCAGTGATATTACATGTGTTTAAATGATATACGTTTGTTTCAGTTTTCTGTTTGAAACTACAGACGATGGCACAATTGACCTTGTTCACTTTCATCACGAGGACGAGAAAGAGCTTGTGATCATCAAAAAGGCTCTAGCAAGTCTGTTTTCTGTAAAGGTTCAAGTACGTATCACATGAATATATGCTCTCGTTTATTTCTGTGTACATTCTAATTGTGGACATTGCAATAAAGGACCATCTTATTGCAACCATTGCCATATTTATTACAAAAGTAAAGCTGTTTTGTTTAATGACACCACTAGAGCACATCGATTTTTATTTTATTTTATCAGCGGCTATTGGACGTCATTCCTATAGTAATTTTGACACATTTCTTTTGGAGGAAACCCGCTGCCGCCACATAGGCTACTCTTTTTCGATATGCAGCAAAGGATTTTATATGCACTTTCCCCACAGACAGGACAGTACAGACCACGGCATTTGATGAACCAGTTGTGGAGCAACGCTTGGAACGAACAATAACC
>JAUTWP010172077.1:0-10123 GCA_033042655.1 Cyathermia naticoides | reverse complement strand
TATGAATGACGTCCAATAACTGATGATAAGATAAAAATCAATGTGTTCCAGTGGCGTTGTTAAACAAAACAAACTTTACTTTTTACTTAAATGGGAGGTGATATTATTTTCTACCACAGATTTGTATGAACTTTACGGTTGTTTATTATTGAGTAAATCCAGAAAATATAATTCGTCTTTCATGTTTTAATGAGATTCTCGCAGCGACGTTAAACTAAATATTCACTCATGTTTTAATGGTTTACTCAAATAAAGATTGTTTTATTACCCATATGGGCAAAGAGATACGGTTGAATATATTTTCTATCTTTTCCACTGCTATGACTCATGGTAGGAGTATGACGTCAGATTGGTGACATCATCGGGCAGTGAAATAAACCTTTTACCTATAGAAAATTTTATTCCCTAAGGAAAGATAAAGATATATGACATTGTAATTCAATGCGTAGGTAAACAAATTCTTATTAATTGCTGTAATATCATATTATTATAGCATTATATTTCTATTAGGCAGTATTTAAAATTTCAATTTTTTTTTTTGAGAATCTCCCATGAAATCAGATATATGACAATGGGGGTAATAAATTAAAAAACAACTCGCTAAGCAGCACTATTTATCTTGCTCATGAATTCAACCATACAAGATAAACAATAGTGCATCATGCTTTATAGCTTGGTTCAGTAGTCTCTTATTACAATACCAATATGAATTACAACGGAGGAGCATTGTGGAGAACAACAGTATCTGAATTATGTTGCCAATGTACATAACACACATCAGTCAGCAGCACACTCACTAATTTGTTTTCACAGAATAATAAATCTATTTATTGAGTGATATTTGTATCCTCTTACAATATGCAATCTGTATTTTCAGAAAATGGCAATGGGATAAGTTAAGATATGATAAAAATAAATTGAAATGGTTACAGATGATGAAAACCAATACAATTATAGATTAAATTTTTTATTTAGCATGGTCTATGCTTATTTTAGTGTTTGGCAGTTATACTAACAAAAACAGTGGGACATAGCTCAATTGGTAGTCTTGTCACTTATTGAATCGAACCTTCTAAGTGGACCCATTTTCAGTTTTAAGCTATTTTCCATTCCAACCAGTGGTCCACAACTGCGTCATCAAAGGCCATGATGTCTTGTCTGTGTTAAAGTGCATATAAAATTAAAAGATCCCTTGCTGCTTATAAGAATGTGTAGCCTATGTAGGGTGGCAGTGAGTTTCCTCTAAAGAAATGTGTCAGAATAACCATGTGTTTGATGTTCAATAGCCGCTGATAAGATAAAAATCAATGTGCTCTAGAAGCATCCTAAATAAAACAAAGTTTACTTTTAATGAAAACAAAGAGTATATTTTTAAGTGGTTTTGAGTGTAAGCATGTGGGTCACATGCTGTGATGACCTGTTGATAGACTGCTACAGAGAAACTGATCTATGACTGCCTGGAGACATGGAACTGCTTGCTATCTTGGTATGCTAGTGCTCGACACTTGTACAGTAAAACCTCTCTAAACTGTACACCCATAGGACCAAATAAAATGTCTGGTTTTCAAAGGAATACGGTTTTCATATTACACTAAATGGACACATTGAGACAACATTGTTTGTCCAGTTTTGACAGGATTCCTGTTTAGAGGGGTTCTAGTTTAGACAAGAGTGCACTGTAGTTTTATATTGGTATGTCAGTCAGAATAATTAATCCAGTCGTACTGTAGATCTTGTGATTGCATAACATACATGTGAGAAATATTCGCTTCACAATATTGCTGACATTAACAATTTATTACAAGTTTTTTTCACTGATGAAACATGGTATAAAATAATTACTGAATAATAATAAAAAAAATTAAATATGAACTTCCAACATTAATATCAAAATAGAGGAGCAATTACAAATGTGTATTTAAAAAAAAAATCAATTTTTGTGTTTTAAATTTAGAGTACTTTTTAAACTTGCATTTGTCTAATCAGGATTTCTGTGTAAAATGGATCAATGTCAAAGGTCCGTAACACTAGATGAAATCTGTCTATACTGGCACTGTCTAAACCAGCATATTTGAATCTGTTTAATAAAGAATCCCCTGTATATTTACATGGTGGTACATTGATAGGCCTGTAGGATAAGCAATGGCAAATGTAAAATAGGAACAACTGTAGCATTGGGTTTGGTTTACTTCCTGGTATATTGGTGTGTATTTGTACATGTGATTTGAATTGTTCACTTTATTTCTGCATGAGTATGTGGTAAGGGTTGTAATGATTGCTGCAGTGGACAGCTGGATCTCATTTGGAACACTTGTATTGGTTCAGGAAGTCAACTTGGCCAGCCATTACAAGCATTAATAGTCAAACAATTGATGTTTGATGTTAACACATTGCATTAAGATAAGTGTTTTATAACATGCTGTTATTACAACATATTCAACTGAAGGATTACCATGTGCTGTAAATAAATATCAAGCATTTTCTAATAACTGTGGTTTTGTTATTTGCTGTTGATTTTATTGCAAAGTAACATGATAGTGCTGTGTGGACCATAGCACACATTTAATTATGGTTATTTATACACAGTGGACTCTGTCTAAACCAGCATTTGTCTAATCCAGTTTTCTATGTAAACCAGCACAATTTCAGTCCTGTCCAGCTCCAATGGGGCTGTGTGGTACATAACATATGGAATGAAAATAATTTTAACGTGCTTACATCACAGAAGTGTTCAAGCATGCCTGTCGTGGGCGCAGGCTCTGACCGCCAGAATTTCTGTTCAAGACACGAAGGGGGTGGGGGAGATAAAAACGAGCTATTTTACAAGTTACCAATTATTAAATTTAATACGTGTCAGGACTATAACTAAGAATTTTGACGCTCGGTCAAAAGATTGAAACTCATTGGAGCAAATTTTCCAGCATAAGTTTCGCCTAAATAAAAAAAGTGAGTCAGACTGTTTACAAAAAACTACATAACATAAATTTAATTACGGTTATCAATGTCTTTTGAGAATTAGTGAGCTTCCAATTATGTGTTAGATGTTCTTTATTATAAAATTTCCAGTATTCTTTGTAATTGGTTTATTTATTATAAATTCCCCATGTTTGCACATAAATACTTTTTTAACCTGTATTTTGACTACCTACCATAGTAAATCCAATGAATGAATTTAATTCTGGTAATTGGTTTCATCTTTCATTCTAGACCATATGCTGAAATATCATACATGGAATGTTTTCACCACTTATGTTTACATCTTCCATGAACTTAACAAGCTTACATAAGCCAAGAACCAATGTGTTCTTTTACTCATGGGGAATGTTTATGAAGTGAAATATAGATTTTCCTTTGAAATCTAAATCATTGAACCTGAGCATTTTTAACATGTGTTGTATGTTCTTATTACCATGGGGAATGTTTATGAACTAAAATAGATTTTCCTTTTGAAATCTAAATCATTGAACTGAATAATTTGAACATATGTTTGTGATGACTTGTCAGACATGATGATCCTTAACACAGAATACAGACAACATAAACATAGAATTTATCTTTACCCCTTAAAGTTGCTAGAAACATATTTGGTTGTTTTAATTCCTTTCAAAGATTATAATTATGGAAAGTGTATATAAAAATTAAGTTCAGAGTACAGATAAACCAAAGGTTTTCTTAATTAAAAAATAAACATTTGCTTCAGCAAACTTTTCAAAAACTTACTTTAACTTAGATTTTGGTATTTTTCTCTCGAATATCATACTTATGTGGTAAAGTTTGAGCATGCAAATGTCCATATTGGTAAGTGAATAACCGATGTAGCAAACAAAGATTTATTTTATGTGTTTTGGCACATCCGTTAATACCGGAAAATATGTTTCTAGTCCCTTTAAAATACTAAAGTTATTAACCCTAAACATGTATAGTTTACTAGCCTTTTATTTTGTTAATAAATGGATTTGTTTAGATTTTTATTGTTTATTTTTAATTTTTTCAGTTTAATTTTGTGGGTCGGATACTTGGTCCCAGGGGGATGACAGCAAAAGAGTTGGAACAGTTTACAGGATGTAAAATAATGGTCCGAGGCAAAGGATCAATGCGAGATAAGAAAAAGGTAAGGTTTATATAGTGTAAAAAATATTTGTGATACCTGTTCTGATGTTTACATGTGTTTGCTACAAGTTTGTCTTATTTTTGTCATAGGTGATTCATATATATGTACCTTTCATCATTGGTCCACAACTGGTTCATTAAAGGTTGTGGTATGTGCTATCCTGTCTGTGGAAAAGTGCTTATAAAAGACCACCTGCATCTTATTGGAAAGTTGTCTATGTGGCAACAGTGGGTTTCTTCTGAAACTGCGACCATATATGTTTGACATCCAATAGCTGAGGATTTAAAAGCAATCCATGTGCTCTGGTGGCATTGTTAATAAAACAACCATTACTTTTTTTTATATCTTTTCATTGATGTTTGATATTTGCATGTTTCTTCAGTGATGGTTAATATTTTGTATATCTCACCATTGATGTTTGATATTTGTATATTTCTCCTCTGGTGACTGATATTAATATATTTATCCCTTGGTTAATTCATCTCATGTTGGATAAAGCAATAATTTTATCTTATTAGCGACAATATTTGAATACTTGAAGATTTTGCTTCTTGAGTGTGCATCGCAGATCTCTTTTCTTGTGCTCTTAAATTCAGCATTTCTTTGATCTCTAACTTGTCTTTGACGCTGGGGCTCTTTCTATTCAAAATCAATAAGACAGTCTTTTCTGCATGAGCGGTCCTGCTAATTGGTGAAGTCTTGTGGCGATACACTGAACATTTCTATCCCGTGTGAGTCGTAAAGAGCGTGTTTTCAACATTCACCTTCTTGGTGACACAATATGATTTCCATGTTGTCACGTCTTATCTGTTGATGGTTTCTGTGTGATTGTATTGTGTAGATAATCATAGGCATTGTACTAACAATTTCCGACTTGCTCTTGTCATGTGGAGAATGTCAACCGTTGGTGTGAGTATAACATCAAGTCATATAATTGAAAATAATCACAACTTGAAGAATACAGTCAAACCTGTCTTAAGCAGCCACCCAAGGGAGTAATAAAAAGTGGCATATGACAGGTGACTGCTTAATACAGGTTGTTTTGTACTAAATTAGCTAATTAGGGAGAAAATAAAAGTGAACTTTGAAGACAGGTTGCTGCTTATTACAGGTGGCCACTTTAGCTGGTTTAACTCTACTTCTAGATGACTTGAAAATAACTTGAGATGAATACAATACTTACCAACCCTTCATTTACAATGATAGAATGAACTTCCAAAGCACATTCAAGAGCAATTCAAATATGTAATACAATTTTTTTCTGAATTAGACTTCCCACTACACCCGTAACACTTTGTAATGCTAGACTAACCATGTATAACCTCCAAATTCAGTTCATTTGCCACAGCAATTTTGTATTCATAAATATTAAAAAAGTAAATGCCCATTGCCATCACAAATCCATTTTACAACAACTTTTTACGGCGGCACTGCTGAATGCCATTTCATAGCAAGTTTCACAGTGCTCTAGTGGCATCATTGCATAAGAGTGGGATGTAGCTCTGTCGGTAGTGTGCCTGCATTTGAACCAGTCTGTCGTCTGATCGATCCTTTTCAGTGGACCCTGATGCGGTTTGGACTATTTTCTGTTCTAAACAGTGCTCCACAAGTGGTTCATCAGTCTGTTTTATGTACTGCCATTTCTGTGGGAAAGTGCATCTAAAAGATCCCTTGCTGCTTATTGGAAAGAGTAGCCTAGTATGTGGTGGCATTGTTTCCTCTAAAAATAAATGACCAAATGTATGACATCCAATAGGCGATGATAGGATAAAAATCAATGTGCTCCAGTGGCTTCGTTAAACAAAACAAACTTTACTATTAACACTTGAATGCTTCTGTGATACTGGAGATGGGTGAAAGATGCGTCTGTCTGTACAACTTCATCATATGTTACCACTCGTTGGTGGTCAGAACAAACACACAAGCCTTGTCATTAAAATAGCATCCAGGCTGACCATTGATTCGGAATTGTTGATATATGGATGTTGTAGGCAAGCTTGAACAGGTTGTGCTTTGCATTGCAGTGGATAAAAAAAAATTGTTTTGTTTAACTAAGCCACTGGAACACATTGATTTTTATTTTATCATCGGTTATTGGACGTCATTCATATGGTCATTTTGACATATTTTGCAGTGGATATACAATGCTTGAAACAAATGCCTAGTGGTCAGGTCATGTGGTTTAACGTCTATGTTTAGAGCCAGACTGTTATATCAGATGCCTCTCCCGGGTGCAGTTTATGGCATTATCCATCCGCCATGTCTGGGACAGGAAAAAAGGTTGGGGTGGGGGAGGTAGCAGAGGGGGGCATAGTCACACTTAACGGAAACAAGTGAGTTTCCGCTAGCCCAGCAGGTTATAAAAGATGGTTTTATAGACAGGTGGTAGCTCTATCACGTGACTTCTATAGCAGGTTTCATAGTAAACTCCAACATAAAGGGAAAAACAACTTTGTTGTTAACTACAAACCAGTGCTTAAGGCATAAATCTCCAGGCAGATGTTTTGTAAACAAACAATAAACATTTACGTGTTCCTATAAACAGTAAATAAAAACTGGTTACTGAAATTATGTAAAAAAAAAATTGTTAAGCTGGTTAGCTATGAGATATCAAACAAAATTTCTTTTTAGATTATGAATTCCATTTCATACAAGAATTAAAATAAAACTAGTTAGCTTGCTAGCAGATGTAGTTCAAGCAGTAGCGTCACCGTTTATGAAGTGGTCTGTCATCGAACCGATTCTTCTTTGTGGACCAATTTACAATTTGGTCTTTTTTCATTTCCAACCAGTGGTCCACAACTGGTTCATCAAAGATATATGCTGTCCTGTCTGGGAATGTGAATATGAAAGCTCATGCTGAGAACATTTAAATGAAGTTACACAATGTTTACATTTTTTATTTTCCAGGAGGAAGCTAACAGAGGTAAACCGAACTGGGAACATTTAAATGAAGAATTACATGTGCTCATCACAGTAGAAGACTCAAGAGAGCGAGCTGAATTGAAAATAAAAACAGCCATTGAAGAAGTGAAGAAGTTGCTTGTTCCTGCAGTAAGTACCGTGTGTTTCTTCTACTATATGCAGCGGGATGTAGCCTAGTCGGTAGCGTGCCCGCCTTTGAAGCGATCGGTCGTCTGATCTATCCTTCTCAGTGCCCATCTGCAGTTTGGGCTATTTTACATTCCAACCAGTGGTCCACAACTGGTTCATCAAAGGCTGTGGTATGTGCTGTCCTGTCATTGGGAAAGTGCGTATAAAAGATCCCTTGCTGCTTATTGAAAAGAGTAGCCACAAGGCAAATTACTTTTTTTAATACAATTTTGAAAAATAGTTTTCATTGAATATAAAATTGTATTTACAATATTTTATTACTAATATCTTGTGTTTTATTACATTGTATCCCTTCAGCAAGAAAATACAATATCTAAAAAAAATGATCACAAAATATTAAAAAGCATTATGGCATAAACAAAACTATGTTTTTAATTGTAACCAGTGCAAAATAGTAGTTTAGAAATATTTGTTTAATGACACTGTTTGGCTGTTGGGTTTATACACAGTCATAAAAACATGGAACATTTTCATTATAAATAGACGTTGCTAAAAAAATAAGAGAAAAGTGTTTTATGCTATACAAAGTCATAAAGAGTAGAGTGAAATGTTGAAAACTAACTGGATATGGAAAACTTTCCCTTGTGTGAATGCATTGCTCCTACAATTAAAGACATTAAGTCAAGAGTCAACAGCATGGGAAGTATAACATGAACAGCATGGGACTACGGGTCTATTGTACTTGTATGCTGTATTTGCCATGTTAATGTATGACAGCATTTTGGGATGTACATGACGTAGCTAAAGGCAACAATAAAACTATTCATGGTTTGGTTAAGCTGGCTCCCGTGCACAACACCATAAAATCTATGACCTGTGTCATGGTCTGATGGGCACATGCCTGATAAGATTAGATTTGAGAAAATTGTCTGATTTCAGAGTGTATAATTATATATTCACCTATGCAGCCGAATGTTATATTATTATGTTGGTACTTTAGGTTTTTATTTGTTAATATGATGTGACAGAAGTAGAAAGTTGAAAAGAAAAAAACATTTCCCCAAAGCGATGTGTGTGTTACATAAAATGTAATTCTGGCTGACATTGATGAAGTATTCATACACACTGCTTGCTACAATGCTAGTTAATGTTGATTTTGACAGTTTATGTTCAGTGAATAATATATGACGGGTGACAAGATTTCTTTCTATACAAATTTTGACCGATATTGCATATATTAAATGGTTTTTCAACTTTTTATATGGGATTTTTTTGTCTAATTCAACAACTAATGAAATTCAAATAAGTGTCAAACTATTCTTAAATAAATTTTTCTTTTTAAAGTCAAAATATGGTTTCCAGACATAATAACTTTCAGATCCTTTTCTTTTTGACTGATCATTAAGTTAAATGAATGTTAACTCTTGGAGACAAACTATAAATTAGACGCTGATGATGACCTTCGTAGACATGGACATTAAACTTTATGACCTGACCAGACATCTTTTAAACTAAGCTTGTGACTTGCGGTTGTAAAATGGTTGATTTTCAACTCTGCTCTATAGTTATTTTCTGCTTACTATAAAAAAAGTACTTTAATCGGATTAAATGGGATTAATGGCAGGCGTGTACATGTTCAAGTATCTGTATTGCCCACCTGTTTTGTGTAACTTTTGGTGTTTACAAGTTCACAGACACTGGGTGTATTATCCCAGTTCAATGCTGTGACAAACATGAATTTAAGGCTTGTCAAAGCATTTCACCGAGGTCTCCTGTCATTATAATTGCCACCACTGATGATCATTTCACTCACAATAACCACACAAACATAATGGCTCCAACATTGTGACTTTGTCTGTACTTGACTGACTGCTACTAGATTATAGATGGAAGTTAGGTGAACATTCACTGTTTAGCATACTGGTTTCTCATGTGTTTTCTATGGGTTGGATTTTGTTCAGTCACTGTCCTGTGCACGTAGAGATCAGGTGATGGGACAAGAGATTGTCATGTTAATAGCTACCTGACTGTTTGGAGGTCAAGGGTCTGCCAATGAGAAATATTTGGAAATGAAATTCAGTGTTGTTGAATGATAGATAGAAGCAATTCTTCTGAACCAGCAGGGGTAGTGTATTTGGGGTCAATGGACTGCAGGGGGAAGTATTGGTTTCTGCTGATTCATAGTGGATACTAACAAGAATTGTCATGCTGTATCAGAGGTGGGTGGGTGTCAAGGGGCTGTTATTCAGAATTGTTCATATTCAATGGATTGTACGGGGACTTATTGTGAGATGAAATTCATTATTGCTGAATGATGGGTAGAGGCTATTCTTCTAAACCAGCAGGGGTACTTTTCTCCTAATTCATAGGGGTGATAGCAGTAATTGTTATGCTGTATTGGGCTACCATTAGGACTTGGTTCAGAGTATCTGGAGTCAATATACTGCTGGGGAAGTATTTGTTTCTCCTGATTCATAGGGAATACTAACAAGAATTGCCATGCTGTATATGAGGTGGGTGGATGTCAATGGGTAGCCACTAGAAATTGTTCAAGTGGCTGTCAGTGGGAAGTATTGGTAAATGAGATTCAGTGCTGCCCAATGATATGTTGAATCAATTCTTCTAAACAGTCATGGGTAGATTTACGATTGTTCATGGTTATTGCATGATGATGATGATGACCCATCCAGTCTGTACCTCTAGAACCATCACTGCTATACACCGAGAGAATCATAATTCAGTCATAGATTACACAGTAAATTAAAGAAATACTGAATAGGGCCAAACAGTCTTTCTGAATTAAGATTAGAAATATTAATTTTGGACTACATCCCAGAACAAAGAAATAAGATCAGCTAATGGGTGTCGTTTAATTAAGATAGACAATATGTTTTTATTAAGCCCAGTCTTTTTATTTACTTTAATCGGTCACAGTGAAGCAATTTCTGAATGGACTAT
>JAUTWP010172066.1:0-10123 GCA_033042655.1 Cyathermia naticoides | reverse complement strand
GCCAAAAATATTAATATGCATGTTTTTTGTGACAGTATTTACATGATGCCAAAGCATTATGATGCCTGCTACTTTAATCTAATCCCCCTCTACTTAAAAACGATTTGAAATCTTGACATCATTAGTGAATACCTTGATTTGAATGGTAACTTTCTTGAGGTCTTCTTCCCCACCGGCGGTCGTGACGTCATCATCGTACGGGTCACGTTTCGGGTTACATTCTGAGTGAACATACGTGAGAAACTTTGTACGTCGTTTGTTTGACATGCCTTCCCAGATGTTTAAAATTGTTATTGCTTTCTGCATCATCGCATTCGACTGAGCATTATCATAGACTCTGTAAAATCAAGCAAAACTTTTAAACTGCTGAAAGAGAGATATAAAGGCAGACAGAAAGACAGATTGATAAATGGAGGGAGGGACAGACAGACTGACACACAAATGGACAGACAGATGGACATAAATATATAACACCATAGCACAAATGGTAAAATTTAAATAATTATTTAAAAATATATCAGTGTACATGTAATTTACTATATAATATACTAAACAATATAATGAATAAATATTAAATACAGTGTAACCACTCTAAATTGGACAAACAATTCAGTCAGAATGTGTCTGGTTTAGACAGAGTCTAATGCATATACAATTATTAAGGGATTTTCTTTTAATAAATCTTTTTAAAATGAGTTTTTGTATGGAATGAAAAACCAGATAAATTTTCTCTAACTGGTTGTAGGTGAGGACAATCCACCAAAATGTAAAGTGGGTTGGTGATTTATTTCCAGATATTGCACCTTCAAAATAAACCTGGACTGTCTATTCAAAATGATTAAATATTTATAATATTCTAGATATTGTAGGTTTAAAACAAACCTATAACATCTATTCTAAATGATTAAATATTAAAAATATTCCAGATACTGTAGCTTTAATTAAGTCTGTATGACTTACCGCTGGAAGGTGTCTGACAACAAAGCAATGAAGAGGTTAAGGCACAAAATAGCTGACAATGCCAACCATGTTCCAATCAAAATGTCTGCCATGATAGAGTCCACTTTTTTCATTGACTAGAAATAAAAAAACATTTGTGAACAATTGAATATGTTCTCAGTTTTAATATTACAGCCCTCAAAATTCAAGACAAGCACCCATTGCATTTGGAGAGACAGGGACTTAGATGTGGAGATGGACAGCAAAAGGAGTTGAAAGATTGGAAGAGCTGCCAGAATGGGAAAGATACAAGATGAAATTCAAAAGAGAAAAAGGAAAGGGGCAGTAGGATGAAAAAAACACAAAAAACCTTCACAGGTGAACATTCTAACTGATGAGCTACGTCTCACTTAGTAATATAACAAATGTAGATCTCTGTACTAGAGTAAATAAAACTTATAATTATAGTCAACATGACAGAGTGTAAACTTACAGTCAACATGACATAGTGTACACTTACCACATAATCATACTCATCAACCAGGGTCAGTCTGAACAAGCTGAACATCACCTGACCCACATCATTAAACCAGTCCACCCTGATGAGCGGACCCTCCCCAGAGTCCGGCTTCTTGTCTCCCCCAAACAGCATCCAGAATGCACACACTGGAAGAGAAATGTTACAAGTAAAAAATTGTCATTCTAGAGGAAAACTGGCTTTGGTTGTACAGTGGTTAAGCTATAGGACCTGAGCCTAGAAAGTACTGAAATCAAATTTCAGTTAAGGTATGGGATTGTTAATCTCAGGACTCCAACCCAGAGTGAGTGTTCTGCAAGGCTCAATAGGAAGGTCTAATCACTTACACAAACCAATTGTTCCATAACTGGTTTGACAAAAGACATCCCTTGCTGTTTATCAGAAAAGAGTGGTGGGTTTCCTCTCTTCTACTAACATTAATATCCGTCATGGACAGACAGCTCAGGAAGCTGAGCTGTATGACCATGACAGCATGCCTGAACTTTAATTTAATGTAAGCATGAAAATAAATATAACCAACCTCTAGAGAAAAATCCATCAAAATGTGCATACAAATGATACTAGTAGTTAACAGTAGCAGTGTCTCACCAACAATCAGTCACTGAGTGAGTGAATATTTAGTTTAACATCGCTGCGAGAATCTTTCACCCATTTGCGAATCAGTTGCTGAACCATTAGACTGTTTGAATTAAATTTCATAACTTTCTTTCACCACAGACAAGCTTATTGGCTTTCCTAATAAGATTTATTTATACCTATTTTGTAAATTTACTTTGAAGTTTATTGAGTAGAGATATGTCGTGACTTTGGGAATCATGAAACTGTTCGTAGTTCTTCAGGTGACCTAAAGGTTCCTGAGAGACCCCGTGGGTATGTTGTGACAGTTTGGATGTCTTCTGGTGACCCGAAGGTCCATGCATGAGGAACCTGTGGGTGTGCAGAAAAAATTCTAAGTATATTGTGATCTACTCACTGAATCTAAATGGGGATGGAGGTATTTTAATGGCTGTAAACTTGGGCATGGTGAATAGGTATGTTGTAAACAGTAACATCAAAGGGGTAATATAAAACATGGATATACAATATAGATAAATATGAGCTTACCATAAGGAATGTAGAATTCGAGGTAGAGGAAAGTGAAGCGCACCATGTCTCCCATCATGTGTGCCAGCATCACAATGAACGGACCTGTGAAAAAAAAAAATCAATAAATAGATGGATGGGTAGATGGATGGATGGATGGGTAGATGTATGGATGGATGTATGGATGGATGGATGGATGGATGGATGGATGGATGGATGGATGGATGGATAAACCAGCCAAAAATAATAAAATATTCATTATCAAAATGAAGAAGCATGAAAAAACATGACTAAAAAGTATAATTATAATAAGCATATAATATAATAACGGTAATTTAAAAACTTCCATAGAGTCAAATTTCTTTTCAAAATGAGTTTAAACATTGACCAGGGAGCTGAGTAAATAAATGTTTAAGGTTTGGCGATGACTAAAACCTCAAATGCTGATATGAAAAGTGCACAATCAAGGAAAATGCAGAATGCAGAAGAAGAAGAATGTGCTGTTCTTACCAAACACTGAGAAGGCTCGAGCATTCTTCATGAGTCTGAGCCAGAGTAGGATGATGGTTATACTCATCACTCGGATGTGAGCTCGCGCCAGCATGGAGGAATGATAGCCGATGTCCACGAGGTGAGTGATGATAGACACGAACAACAACAGATAACAGATCCAGTCAAATATGTTCCTAGAAAACATACAAAGAAAATATAAAAACAGCAGCAGATAACAGACACACTCAAATATGTTCCTAGAAAACATAGAAAATATATAGACCACAGATCCTGTCAAAGATTTTCCTAGAAATATATAGATAACAAATAATTATTATAAAAAAAGATGAGTTATGATAGACATGAACAACAGCAGATAACAGATGCAGTCAAAAATGTTCCTAGAAAATATAAAATAAAAATATTTAGATAGCACATGCAGTCAAAAACGTTCTTAGAAAATATAAAGTATAAATATATACATAACATATCTAATCAAAGATGTTCCTAGAAAACATAAATAAAGCAATATTTGTTCAACAACATCCCAATACATTGTTTAATCAGAAGCTAGTATGTAAAGTAAACATTAATTTCTTTACTGGTGTAGATTGTCAGGGCTTGAAATTTCACTATAATTATGTTACAATGTGTTAAGGAAACATCTCTTTCTTTCAAAATCAGAATAGTTTGTGTAATAAAATAAACTGCTTTTACCAGAAGTCACTGAAGTAATTTGGATAAATCAGAATAGTTGGTGTATTAAAATAAACAAATGCTTTTACCAGAAATCACTGAAGTAATTTGGTTAAATTAAAATAGTTTGTGTAATAAAATAAACAAATGCTTTTACCAGAAATCACTGAAGTAATTTGGGCTGAGTTTGGATAAATCATTGAGTTCGGACTTGAGAAATAATTCTTCTTCTGGCCAGCGTGGATGACAAAACTTGAGATCTTCATCTATCTCTTTTGTTCTCCATCTGACCGCATTCTGAAAAAATATATCAGATATTTTAAAACTCCAATGTTAACATGTTAATTATGTAATTAAAATTTTCTAATTTTCATCTATGTTCTTTGTTCTCCATCTGACCATATTCGGAAACAATACACCAAGACCCAAATTTAACTAATAATTAGTTCTGATAGGTGTTACATGTTTTAGAGTTACTTAAGTTACTATAAGTGAAGAAAATATATTGCTGGACAGATGGATGGATGGATTTATGGATGGATGGATAGACATTCAGATGTGTAACACAAACCTTGTGAGCTTTCTTAGATTCAGATTTAACTAATAATTAGTTCTGATAGGTGTTACATGTTTTTAGAGTTACTTAACTTACTATAAGTGAAGAAAACATAGTGCTGAACAGACGGACAGATGTATAACACAAACCTTGTGAGATTTCTTAGATCGGGCATATTCCATGAGTTCCTCTGCAATCTGCCATACAGTGATACCCACAGCACACAGCTACAAGAAAGATGTAAATGTTTCTTTAAAAACATTGTTTAATCTGTGAATATTAGGTGTGAGATATACAGTATAGGATATGTTGTTTAACATCTACGTTCAGAGACAGGCTGTTATAGCAGATGCCTCTCCTGGAGGCAGTTTATGGTTTTATCCATCCACCGCGTCTCATGGTCTTCATAGGAAACCAGTTGGTGCAAATAGTTTTTGATTTGGAATCACAGACAAGACAGCAAATGCTATGGTCTTAGATAAACCAGTTGTGCACCACTGGTGGGAATAGAATAACCCAAATGAGAAAAATTGATTTATTGGTTAACTGCTTAACAAGCAGTTACATCAAACTTTACAATAGAAATAGTAAACAACAAAATTAAAATATTATGTGCACAATTTTTTAAGGCTTAATATATCATTTAATATAAAAAAATCACTATTCTACATATTGTACATATTGTAAATATTGTACTTACCCACAAAACAATCCTCCAGGCATCGCCTGGCAACGTGTACGAATGTCGGTGATCATATTCAACAAGAACACCGATCGATGTCCACATGATTATATAGAGAAAGTTGATTATCAGATTCACCCACGCACCCACTCTGTAATGCAAGTTAGTATTAAATTATAATCTTCATAATACATTGATCATAATTAATTTATATACAGAACATAAGGATCATAACTAAAAACAACTGGTCAGTTGCAATCACCATTACAAACAATTTATATCCCACTTTTATCAAAATATAAATTGAAATGTTTTTAAATTTGACATTCCAGTAATAACAGAAATGAATATTTTTAACAACATCCCAACACATTGTTCAATCAGCAGCTATCAGGTGTCAAACATATGGTACTTTCTAATAAATAAATGCTCTCAAATAGAAAATAAATATATTTTGTACTTATTTTATAGTAAATATAAATTTATATGTTTCCAGATATTACAATTAGATATAAACTAAATTCTTAAAAGTGAAAATTAAAAAAAGTTTAATTTACTATTAAAATAAATTTGTTTTATTTAACATCCAACATGTAAAATATAGCTTCATGCATTGTAATAAAGATTCTGAGTCAAACAAAACATATCTAAAAAGCAGAGAAAAGTTGTTAGGTAGATTTACTAGTAGGAAGAATGTTATTAATAATATAGAAAAACAACTTGAAATAAGAAATAGATATTTAAAAAAAAATGGTTACACAAGAAAACACAGTGCAAATGATTTATGATAAAACTACAAAAATGTTAATACTGAATAAAAATATAAACATCTACAGTTCCAATAAAACCAAAGCAAGGATATAACAAAGTGCAAGTGGAATCTTCAAGGCTAATACAAATAGTTTATGAAAAAAGACCATATGATCTGATATAATAAAAAATGATTTAAAAAAATACAGTTCTAAAATAATTTTTGAAAACAAAATTGTGATTTAAGATAATAAAATAAAGTTTAAAAAATATACTAGTATATAAAAAGAATAAAGGATTGCTAAAAATATGCTATAATAATGATTTAATTTTTTCTTTAAATCATCATAAAATAATTTATAAAAACTATAATAAAATAAAAATAACAAAAAAATATATTAAAAAAATAAGAATTATTGAACTGACCTGCCGAATGCCTTCCACTGTACTTCGAGCAGGCTAATAAATACCTGATTCATAACGAGGTCATACTGTCGATACGCCACCGCAACCTGCAGCTGAACACAACACTACAGGGATTAATCTAACATACAATTTGGGGCTGGTCACAGGCCCCACTTCCTGTCAAACATTTCCCAAAATCATTAGAAAAGTTTCCCAATTTTAAACTTTTAGTGATAATTTTGTTCCGAATATTTTTGAAAAATGGGACATGATTTTCAGAGCTAGATTAATCCCAGTACTAAAACATTGAGTCTGCCCTCAAACAACAGATCCGTCATCCATAAAGTAGCAACAATATTCATGGGTAGAAATTAAGAAATATTTCCACTGGCCTTATGGATTAGTAGCCTAGAAAAGGTACGAGTCACCATGAAAAATCACTAGCCCCACCCCAATGTTGGGGCACACAGATAATATAAAATTGTATGGGTTCTAGCGAGCTATTCAATGAACACACATTACCTACATGTAGTGTATCTATGATTGTGTATAATGTACATCTTTAATAAAATTAACAAAATTGAAATTTCAAATAATGTGATGTTATCATTTGCATTTAGTGACAATAAAACGTGTGTGTGACATAAGCTCAGAATTACTGGCCAAGGGGACTAGCGGCATTTAAATTGTACTTGTCCCCAGAAATTTCAACTCACCTGGGGGCGAGCATTAGTTTCTATCCCTGGTACTTAGGAAGTTTTAGAAACCTAACCATTCCTTGTAACGTTAAAAAAATTAAAATTAATGTTACTGTTAATCTAAATATCTAGTATATTGGAACCGGGTATATCTCTTTCTTTTTTTTAATCAGCAGTTATTAGATGTCAAACATTCAGTATTTGAAACCTGCTGCCACCATATAGCCTACTTTTATGTGCACTTTCCTAGACAGGACAGTACATAGCATGGTTCACAAACTAGTTGTGGAGTATTGGAATGGAAAATAGTCCAAAATTAAAACAAGTCCACTGAGAATGATTGATCCAATGATCAACTGATTTACAACCAGATATTCTACCTCTTGAGCTGTTCCACACATCCAAAGATCCGTTTAATCCTTAACTTCTTGTTATGTTTACACCTATTTTCCCTCCCCCTAAGCATGACATAGTTTATGGATGACCACCAACAATTGCTTCAATTTTAAGAAATTACATTTTTTTCTGAAAATCCTTTTTCATTCAGTTGTGATTTTATAATGATATTACAATGGCAAATCAGTTTGAAGGCAAACACTTGTTTATTTTAGTTCTAAGGACTGATGCAACTTTATCAGCATTCTTTCAAAATGTAGTCCAGTCAAAATATGAATTAGACTCGACAAAAGTATAGACAGTATTTGGAAAGGGCCAGAGAAGTACCAACATTTAAATTCCAAAACAAAACTTCTATTTTCTTGTCAGTTTATCTAATTCATTCATTATTAAACAATAACTGAATAAATGCAATATCTAAATACTTATCTCTATGACAAAATAAGTACATTGGAATTCAGTTTAACAAAATAATTCATCTGTATTCAGTTTAAAATGATGAGAGCGTTGCATCAGTTTAGAGTAGATTATATAGACAAGAAGTCAGTGAAGAGACACAAAACACCAAACAAACTCACTACCAAAAGATAAAATGTAAAAAAATATATATTCTAGAGGTTGGAGATGTAGTAATTAATAAAAATGATTTTGTAATTAATAAAAATGATTTAGTAATTAATAAAAATGATTCAGTAATTAATCAAAATGATTTAGTAATTAATGAAAATGATTCAGTAATTAATAAAAATGATTTAGTAATTAATAAAAACTATTTCTAATTAATAAAAATTATTTTGTAATTAATAAAAAGTAATTAATTTAGTTGTGACAGTAAAATAAATAATGATATGTTACAATTGTCCTCTACAAGCTAACTTATAACACAATTAATTACACTACAGATATATTATTATTAATGTGCAGCTTAGTAAAGAAATACATTTTGTTAATGTAACACAGTAAATGGTTACATGTATTTTGACTTATTTAGTATACAAATTAGGCATTATTGAGTCAATCGCAAGCTGCAAGCGAACCACTAATAATTCAAACCACCCACTGGCTCTATGTTAGTTGATAATCAAGGACGTAGCTAGCTGTATACATGTACACACACGTTATTTCAGATCATTACATGCTACATAAAATTCTGGAGTACCAAACCTCATGATAGAATTATATTGATATCAGTGCTCCCACATGCATTTATTATCCATATAGTTCAAATTATACAGGGAAATATAATTTGTAATACATACGTGTAATAACGATTTTACATGCACTTTTATAACGTGATAAATGACGTCACTGAATGTTACAATCGTTTGACCCTCATGCAGTTATTAATAATGTTAAATGCACCAAAAGAAGATAGTTTCTAAATAATAAAAACAAATATTTTACGTTGTTATGTATTATTTTGGTCCATCATAGGATATCACTACAAATACAGCACGGTTTACTGGTTTCTGTTCATTACTCCTGTGTAATTGTACGATTAAGTAGGCTACACACATTACACTTTTACAATGTTTTCTGTGTGTGGATAATAAAGAAATTATCACTCTTACACAAAAATTATGAAACTTGTTTTGAATGGTGTTATTCCATTCGCTGTCGCTCAAAGAATAACACAATCCACAAATTTATTTAATAATTTTCGCATGATCCTCACACTTGTATAATAATCTCTATTTATGCTAGCTACATCCCTGATAACTGTTAATATCACTGATAATCCATCAAAACATACACTCCGTATTTTTTCCACATGATTTCTATCAATCGCTGAATTGTTTCGTTCATCAGCAGCTGGAATTGTTTCTGCTGTACAATCGTGTGGAGCTGGTAAAAGTAGACATTTTACTTAGCCAAGTCACAGATGTTGTAATACTGTCAGCCTAAACTAGCACTGTTAAAGTGTCACCGTTACTTTCTAACATAATCTGTAGACATTTTACTTAGCCAAGTCACAGATGTTGTAATACTGTCATCCTAAACTGTTAGTGTCATCATTATTCTATGACATAATCTGTAGACATTTTACTTAGCCAAGTCACAGAATCTGATGTTACAATACTGTCAGCATAAACTAGCACTGTTAAAGTGTCACCGTTATTTTCTAACAGAATTTTTCTAACAGAATTTTTATAACATAATCTGTAGATATTTTACTTAACTATATTTCACAGATATTACAATACGGTATATTTATTTATCCAGAGATGTTACAATATTGTTAGCCTAAACTAGAATTGTTAAAAGTGTCACCATTACATTCTAACATCCAATTTTTATAACAATCTGTAGAAATTTTACTTAACTATATTTCACAGATATTACAACATATTTAATTATTTACAAGTCGAGAGATATTACAATACTGTTAGCCTAAACTAGAATTGTGTTAAATTGTCATCGTTATTTTATAACATAATCTGTAGACATTTTACTTAACTATATATCAGAGATGTTACAATATATTTAATTATTTACAAAGATGTTACAATATTGTTAGCCTAAACTAGCATTGTGTTAAAGTGTCACCGTCATTTTCTAACATATAATTTTTGTACCATAATCTGTAGACATTTTACTTAACTATATATCAGAGATGTTACAATATATTTATTTATTTATTTACAAGTCAAGAGATGTTACAATACTGTTAGCCTAAACTATGATTGTGTTAAAGTGTCACTGTTATTTTCTAACTCATCTAATTTTTATAACATAATCTGCAGTTAGAATTAAAAAAAATTCTGGGCAAGGCCATTTTGGCTGGGTTTTAGGAAATGTTTGGGGCACCAAGGCCAGTGGGCAGGGCACCAAGGCCAACATTTTTTTCAAGGGTATGGCACCAAGGCCACTTTCTGTCAAGTTTTCAC
>JAUTWP010172056.1:0-10124 GCA_033042655.1 Cyathermia naticoides | reverse complement strand
ACATTGATTTTATCTTATCATCGGCTATTGTAAAAGTAAAGTTTGTTTTGTTTAACGACGCCACTAGAGCACATTGACTTTTATCTTATCATCGGCTCTTGGATGTCAAACATAATTATGGTCATTATGAGATATTTTTTTTAAAGAAAATCCGCTGCCGCCACATAGGCTACTCTTTTCGATAAGTAGCAATGGATCTTTTATGTGGACTTAAAAAAATATATTTAACCATTTACAATATATCTTCTACATTTGTTTGATGTGTACCACGCTCCATTTTTCTGAAGCAATGATACCAGCTGTACCACATTTAGGTCATGCGAATAGCACTACGACATAGCGATGGTGGCCAGGTGGTGCACCGCCTCGAGGATTTATAGTGTATTTCTCGTGATCTAATTTAGATACAACAAATCTGTGTGTTAGACGAATGGAGCGTCATGCGCATCAAACAAATGTAAAGTAAAAAGTAAAGTTTGTTTTGTTTAACGACACCACTAGAACACATTGCCAAACAAATGTACAAGATATATTCTAAATGGTTAAATATTTTTTTTAAACGAGACACTGCCACTTTAAATATTTTATCTTTAATAAGCACAAACCTTTCTTCTTGGTGTTGACGTAAAACTGTTTCGTTATTTTCTTTCTGCATCTTTAACTCATTTTGTAACCTGAAAATGTAATTAACAGATTTAATATAATAGTAAATAAGTTATAAAAAACAAATAAAATCTTGACATAACGTTTTAGATTAGATTAGAAATATATTTAACGACACTCCAGCACAAAAAATAAATTGGCTACTGGTTGTCATTCTATGGTAAAAACAAATGAATTTTAAAATAAATCAGTGTAAATGGCTGATTCAATATATACAATGTAATAAAAAATACTGACAACATTCACACCTAGGACTGGGAAAATGTCAATATCACACATAACAGCTCATAAAGTAAAGTGTTTTGTTTAACGACGCCTCTAGAGCACTTTTATTTTTATTTTATCATCGGCTATTAGATGTCATTCATATAAAGTAAAGTTTTTTTGTTTAACGAAGTCACTGGAACACATTGATTTTTATCTTATCATCGGCTATTGGACGTCATTTATATGTTCACGACTATACGCTTACTGTTCGATCTCCTTGTGTAGAAAGACGGTCTGCTGCTCCACCTGTCCTATCTTCTGATTGGCTGTACTGATCTGCTGCTCTAGACTGGTTTTCTCCATCAGCCACTGCTGCCCCACAGCCTGAAATCAAACAAAAGTAAAGTTAGTTTTATTGAAACAGGCCACTGGAGCACATTGATTTTTATCGTTTTTGCAGCTATTGGACATCATTCATACGGTGATTTTGACACATTTCTTTTAGAGGAAACCTGCTCCCTACACATAGGAAAATGTCAGTGGAATTTTTATTTGAAATAAATTACATAATTAACTAAGGTGTGTTTACCCTCACAACAATTGCTGTCAATAAATGGTGGAACTTTCAGTGAATATGTCTAAAAAATACCTTAAAAAGACAGGTAATATGTATATTGCCTGCACTATTTAGACAATATACAGATTGCCCGAGTGAATCAGTTACTTTACATATTGTCTGAACTTGTCTGGTATTGTGTATTTATATAAATATTTAGTAGGAAAAATTGATAGAAATAAGTTCATTGGGGGAGTTTTAAATTTTATACATAGTTAATTATTATAGATAAAATTTTGAATAAGGCCCCAGGACTGTGTAATGATTACTCACGTGCAGATGAGTTTTCTCGTCCTCGGTCTGTTTGAGTTTAGCAAAGAGTAACTCGTTGTTATCCTGCAGGTTTTTCCCATGACTGATGAGCATATCAAGATTTAGATCCGTGCTCGTTCCCACCGACATCACCCCCATCTCGGTCTGCGTCTCCGCCTCGTTGGTCAGCTTCTCCTTCGACCACTGACCATTACTGAACCCCGAATAAGAATTTCCATAACTACCTAACGACGACTGATATAAATAGCTCTGCTCGTAACTCAAGTTTTTACTCATCACATTTTCCCCTTCTTCAGTCGACCACAAAGAGGATATATTTGTCTTTCCACTCGCCGGGATTGAAGTGTTTCCAGTGTGTATGAATGATTTAACATTTTGGTTACTTGTTACCGGGTTTGTTTTCCATGGGTTATGTGATCGATTTGTAATATCCAATCCTATATAACTATCAACTAGCCCGTTAACAGCTAAATCTAATGATATACCCTTGCCGGTTTCGTTGAAGGAATAATTTGGATTAGGGAGAGGGTAAGGGGGGTTGGGGAATCCTTGCGGTAGTCTTTTAGTTTGTAGCAATGGGTTTTGTAGGAGAGGGGAGTTTGAACTAGTTTTGGGGGGCAATCTGTAACTATTTTCTGGGAGTGTAACGGGGCTATTTGTCTTGGTGTTTTTCTCACATTCATCGCTAGTCTTTATATCAACAACATACGGAGAAACAGAGTTAATTTTTGTTGAGTGAATTTGTCCAAATTCTGATATATCTGATGGCGATTTTGACTGGTAATCACTGGAAAATAAAGGTGAAATTTCCTTATTTGATAAAGTGTAGTTTAGTTTTGCTGGAGAATTGGTGCGTGAATGTTGGGAAGATTTAGCTGTCTGAAAAGCAGACGAATTTGTCCGATAAACATCTGAAGACTTTGCTGGTTGAAGTGCTGGTGATGGAGTCCGATAAAGCAGATCAGAATTCAATTCACTATGACTGGACGATCGGGAGCTACTTCGACTCGGCTGCACTTCATCCATTCTCGAGTTTCCCGATGAGTACACACTGCCCGCCCTGGTAGCTTCGAGCTCACACAACTTCCCCATCTCTTTCATGGAACTTGTATCAGAAACGTCATCGACATCATCCCAGTTTTCACAATCATTCCAACTCTGACCCGTCCTCTGTTTCACTTCAAGCTGAACGTTATAATTTGTGACACTATCTACCCGCGTCCGTTGTCTCGAATCATCAAACATTTCCGAGTTTGTATGTTTTACAGTCTGTTCGCTATCATACAGCTGAACATCATCGATATCATCCATGTCTGGAGAAATACTTTTTGAATTCTCTTTTGAACCAGTCTTTGAAACCATAGAAATAGGAACGGAGAAATCATCAAGAGAGTTATAGTCCGATGTTTTTGGTCTCGCTCCGTTGTTTGAGTTCACGGAGTCATTAACATTTACATCACTATCGGACTTGAAAGGTTTGAATTCGTCAGCCGCCGGATTAAGGTGAGTTTTTACAGCAGGTTTGCTGTTGGTAAGAGAGGGCACAGTTTTGGGTATAAAAGTCAGTGGTTTGGGAGTGTTTTTAAGCTTAGAAAGGGGAACGAGTGGTTTAATTGGTTGTAGTTTTGATGGTATTACAGTAACAGGAGATACACTGATGTCATCAAGCTTTTCTTTCCTATCTATTTGAGATAAATGGAACTCATAATTGTCTAACTGAGACGATCCTATACCCCCAACAGCGTTTACTGTCTCATTCGACCCTGAAAATCCATGTAGATCTACCACACTACTTGATCTACGTGATCCCACACCCCCAACAGCGTTTACTGTCTCATTCGACACTGAAAATCCATGTGGATCTAGCACACTATTTGATCCACGTGATCCTAACCCTCCGCTTGTATTTAATGCACCATTTGAGTCTGAAGAACTTGACTCTAAGAATGCATGTGCGTGGATATCGGTGGAAACTAACGCGGGGTATTCTGGTATTCCTGTATTGGAACTGGATAGTTGGCGAACTTTCCCACAGTCTTTCAAAACACACACATAGTTGTCCATGATTCCAAACTTGTGCGACTTCTGAAAGAATCCACGCAAACCGTTGCATTTTTCTATAATGTTTTTAGCTTCTTCTGGAAAGTCCTCCAGTTCTCGGACAAAAACCGGCGAATCGAACTCAAGTGGCCCATGTTCCCCCAGCAACTCCTCAAAATACCTGAAATATAAGGAAAAAGTATAAGTAAAGTTTTGTTTAACGACGCCACTGGAACACACTGATTTTTATCTTATCATCGGTTATTGGACGTCATTCACATGGTAATTTTGACACTTTTTAGAAGGAAACCCGCTGCCGCCACATAGGCTACTCTTTTCGATAAGCAGCAGGGGATCTTTTATATGCACTTTTCCATAGAACAGTACATACCACGGCTTTTGATGAACCAGTTGTGGACCACTGGTTGGAACGAAAAATAGCCCAAACTGCAGCTGGGTCCACCGAGAAGGATTGATCCGACGACCGACCACTTCAAAGGTGGGCACGCTATCGACTGAGCTACATCCCGCTCCCCCATAGGACTGAGTTAGATTTACACTAAATGGACACATTGGGACCGATTTGTTTATCCAGTTCAGAGGGGATTACCGTTTAGAGGGGTTTCATTGTATATAATTAACAAAACAAATTGAGTAGGTTAAAAAAAATGTTTTAAATAATTGTTTTGGTTTTTTATTTTAATTTACTGAAACATTTTTAACAAAACAAATTGGTGTTTTTAAGAATTCAGTGAAAAAATATGTCAAGTTATTTGTTTTACAATCTATCAATTTTAAATAATTAATTATTTTTGTTTTAAAGTTACGTGCTTAAAAATGCATAATTTGTAACTTCAATTCTCAAACATTTTAAAGTAAAATATATCATCTTGTATTTGTAATATTAAATTTATTTCTGGCCATCTTAAATCAACAATGATTGTTTTTTGTTACTTTATATTTTCTGTTACTATGTAAGTTATCCACGATGGATAATAATTATTAAAAAAAAAAATTGATTCAGCTTAATAAATGAGTGTGGGCTGTTTTCATGTCCATGTGGTTTATGTTCAATATGGTTTCCCAGCTGTATAAATAGTTCAATTTTTACTTTTTTTAAAGGCAAGAAATCTTCCACAAAGGAAATATAAGAAAGGAATCGGATGCAGTAATGGGAAAAGCTTGAGGACATTTACAGTTTTTAAAGATTGTTGGGATACTGTTCCACCATGCACACTTCTAGCTTCAGCAATATTTATTTTTCTTCAAGCTCATATTGAAAGGGTCAGAAAGCTGAACCCAACAAGATAAAGTTACACATTGACATGCATGTATGGTGAATTCCATTATTACCTGGTCTCAGACTGAATGATGCCTTATACTACAGAGAAACCCCTGTTAACTGGACCCACACCCCTGTTAACTGGACCCCCTCTAAATTGGAATCCCCTGAAAACCAGACAGACAATCTGGTCCCAATGTGTCCATTTAGTGTAAATCTAACCCCTGAAAACCGGACACCTCTGAAAAATTGACATTTTATTTGGTCCCGTGGGTGTCCGGTTTAAAGGGGTTTCACTGTATTTAAAGACTGATAAGAATTAGTCATAGAAAGCAACATTTATTTGATATTTTATTAGCCTATTATTTTCTGTTCCAACCAGTGGTACACAACTGGTTCAATAAAGGTTTTGATATGTGTTGTCCTGACTACAGGAAAGCCCATTGGTGCTTATTAGAAAGAGTAGTTTATGTGGTGGTAGCGTTTATTTCTGGAGATCAAGAGTCACAAATACTGTATGTTTGATAGATAATATGTTTAAAATAAAACACCAATGTGTCGTGGTGTCATTAAACAAACTTTCCTTTTCTTCTTTCAATAGCCTACATGTTTTCTACATCTTGGACCTCATTTTATAAAAGATTTATTGTCATATCATTTTTTATAAAGATATTACTACTACAATCTCTCTGAAGAATGGAGAAGTATTTTCCATAATACCTGATCTTGTGCTTTTTAAAAAATTTAAGTTTATATTCAAGGCTCAAACCAGAGTAAAAAAAAGTGTAATAGCAAAAATAAAATAGTTTGTGATTTTTTGCAATTCGGTCACTGTCTTTAATTAAAAATTACTAAAATTTTATTTTAAATTGTCTAAA
This sequence comes from Cyathermia naticoides, assembly GCA_033042655.1. NCBI lineage: Eukaryota > Metazoa > Mollusca > Gastropoda > Neomphalida > Neomphalidae > Cyathermia > Cyathermia naticoides. The sequence continues at coordinate 4,165 of JAUTWP010172056.1, read as the reverse complement.
TTTAAAATCTAAAATAAAAGAACAATGAATTCAGTGAAGTCTGCCTAAACCGGACCCCACTAAACCGGACCCCACTAAACCGGACCCCACTAAACCGGATCCCACTAAACCGGACCCCACTAAACTGGACCCCACTAAACTGGACCCCACTAAACCGGACCCCACTAAACTGGACCCCACTAAACTGGAATCCTCTCTAAACAGGACAAACAATTCACAAACAATGTATCAACTTAATGTAAATCTAACCTCAGAAAACTGAAAACCTCTAAAAACCAGACGTTTTACTTAGTACCATGGGTGTCCGGTTTAGAGGGGTTTAACTGTATTTAATGGTTTCAAAAGTTATGCTTCATAGAGTCAAAAGTAATGTTGTTTTTTTGCCTTAAAATCTGGCAACTGTTTGTCCTTCTCAGCTGAACGGTTGATGGAATCACAAGAAGAAGTACACTCCCCTGATGGTTTCCTGTTGCCAGCTCCCCTTCAGATATATTTGTCTTTGATAGTCCCCCAGGGAAAACATCCCTCCAGAAAGAGATACATCTTCTCTCGAAAATACATCTGTTTTATACACACTATCTTTTGCGAGTGGCCAACATTAACACGTTAAACTTATAATTTTTTTCTCTTTTTCCTTTCAGACCGCAGGCATTTTGGGCACATTTATCCAGATTTCAGACAGTAGCATAAACAAGAGGTAAAAATATACAAAGTGAACATACAAGAACATACAAGAACAGTACAAACTGGTTTTATTGGTCTAAGATGTTTATCCAACTGTTTTTTTAATACATCAAATATAACACAAAAAAGTTTTGATAAACTTGGATTTTTCTATCATTAACAGGAAACAGATTTATTAAATTCATAAGAATATCAAAGGTTTTGATAACTGGTACAAGCTTGGATGTTTCTGCATGTCATCTGAGAAAACAGATTTATTAAATTTACAAGAATATCAAAGGTTTTGACAACTGGTACAAGCTTGGATGTTTCTGCATGTCATGTGAGAAAACATATTGTCTCTAATATACCAAATCTACTATACAAGAATTAGTTCTGACAACAGGAGTGAACTAGGAATTGTCTGTGTATCTAAATCAGATGTATTAAATTGACAAGATATATTTGTTTAATGACAACCAAGTACAAAAAATAAATCTGGCTATTGTGTTAAACTGACAAGAATATCAAGTTTCAACAACTGATAAAAGGAGGGATTTTGTTGTGTATCATTTAATTCAAAGAGATCATACTGAATATATGGTAAAGGATTACCAGGAATTTTTACAATAGGAGCAGGTTGAGATTTTTCAGTGGGCCATCTACAGAAACAAACCGTATTGAATACAGTACAAGAAAAGTTAAAGTTTTTATAATAGGATCAGGTTGAGATTTTTCAGTGGATCATTTACAGAAACAAACCATATCAAATACTGTACAAGAAAAGTTAAAGTTTTTACAATAGTAGCAAGGAGATTTTTCAGTGGATCAGCTACAGACACAAACCGTATCAAATACTGTACAAGAAATGTTAAAGTTTTTACAATAGGATCAAGTTGAGATTTTTCAGTGGATCATCTACAGACACAAACCGTATCAAATACTGTACAAGAAATGTTAAAGTTTTTACAATAGTAGCAAGGAGATTTTTCAGTGGATCATCTACAGACACAAACCGTATCAAATACTGTACAAGAAATGTTAAAGTTTTTACCATAGCAAGTTGAGATTTTTCCGTGGCTCATCTACAGAAACAAACCATACTGAATACAGTATAAGAAAACTTAAAGTTTTTACAATAGGAGCCGGTTGAGATTTTTCAGTGAATCATCTACAGACGCAAACCGTACTGAATATAAAGTACAAGAAAACTTAAAGTTTTGACAAGGTGAACAAGCTGGGATTTTTCTCAAGAAACATCTACACTAAACAGATCATATCGAATATACAAGAATACCTAGAGTTTTGACAACGGTGGCAAGCTGGGATTTTTCTGCGGAACACTACCTCAGGCAGCTCGCCTGAATGAAGGTTGTTAGAAGCAGCAGGCAGGTAATAAAGATGAGCGTTTTGGTGATGTTGTGAAAGGGATGAGTTAGCGAGCTTGTGGCAGACTCTAGCAATACAGCGGTACTGCTGAAGCAGTGAAAACCAATCTGTGAAGCAGTCCATCTGGATATATTGTTGCTTTGGGGAGGCGTGGCACTGTGTGTATGTACGGCTCTAGGTGTTAGCAGTCTAGGTATCTCTGCCGCTCTTATAATTACTTGTTAATTGTGTCTCGTCAGCCGAGTGGACTGGAGTTAAACCACGGCAAACTGACACAGGAACTCCACATATACTCGTGTGTTTGTGATCTTTTCTTATCATTTGGATTGTTTCAAAAGTTTCTTTTTTTTGGGGAGAAAAGATGTACAGAAGAAATAAAATGGATTGAAGAAATAAGGTAAGATTGTGAACAATGTTAAATATGGTTAACAACCATAATTACATGTTTTTAAATTCATTTTAAAAAGTTTAATATTGATGGTAAAAAATATTTTAAACATGGTATAATCTAGCTCATAGAATTAGTTTTGTTTTGTGATAAATGGCAAATGTAGGGATTAAAATGATATCAGTGGTCAACTGACCCAGTTCTCTCCCCCTCCCCCCCCCATAAGTTGAAAGAAACCTGGAATGTGATTAAGGGTTGTACTCATTCCCATGTTATATCATTTATATTTTTATTATAGTGAGAAAACTATAATTTATTACCCCAGCAGGCAAACAGAACCGGGAAAATATAAATCATAATTTTTCTAGGGAATTATCACTCATTGGTCTAACATTTGTTTTTCCCAGAAAAATAATTAAATTAGCCAATCAAATTATCATCAGTTTACAATAATTATAATGGGGACACAGAACTGTTTATAAAAGGCAAAATAAAGATATTCAGGCTAGCCCACTAGGGTAATAAATAGAATATCAAACTTATTTTCATGTATTATCAAGTTATAGTCCCTCGTGAAATAAGTTTCTTTTGTCACTTACTAAGAAAACTTATTTCACTTGGGACTTAAAGTGGCAGTGTCTGTTTTTTTAAATATTTAACCGTTTAGAATATATCTTGTAAGTTTGTTTGATGTGCATCACGCTCCATTCGTCTAACGCACATATTTGCTGTATCTAAATTAGATCACGAGAAATACACTACAAATCCACGAGGTGGGTCACCACCTGGCTGCCATCGCTATGGCGTAGCGCTATTCGCGTGACCTAAATGTTGTACAAGCAGTATCGTTGCATCCGAAACATGAAGCATGGTGCTCATCAAACAAATATAGAAGATATATTCTAAATGGTTAAATAGTTTTAAAAAACAGACACTGCCACTTTAAACTTGATAATACATGGAAGATCGTTTGATATCCTCTATTTATATCATTAAAGGATTATGTCATATAATATTTTCTTGGTATGAAGTTTTATCCAGAAACTTGGTTGAATTTCTAGTAAGCCTGACACTAATTCAGTAAGACCTACCAAGTTTTATAAATAAAATAAAATTACAAAATGCCAGCTACATCAGCACAATCATGGCGTTTTGAAAATAACTTTTTCCATGGGAGGCTATTTTTAATGGTAATATACATCTCCATTTTAAAATATTAAATATTCATTAAACATAAATAAAAGTAGTAAGACCAACATGAATTTAGCAAGTACTGGGTTTCATGTCTTGTCGAAAAATTCAGCAATGTGCCCAATAGGTAGATTAATCTTCCCAATTTAGAAATAAAAAACCTTTTGTTACCATTTAAAGATACATGTATAAGTGTGAAGATAAAGGAGGTTTGTTTGAACCTTAATTGGATATGGGCATAATAAACTCTGTAGAAATTCAAGTTAGGATTTTAATAAATTTCTAACCTAGTAAGGTTCGTTATATTTAATGACGCCACAAGAAGATATTGGAGGGGGGGGGATATTGGACGTTATACATATGACACATTTCTTTATAGGAAACACACTTCCATCACTCTCTTTAATAAGCTGCTGGGGTCTTTTATATGCACTTTTCCAGACAGGACAGCACATACCACAGCCTTTGACAACTGGATGGAATGGAAAATAGCCCAAACTGCAGCTGAGTCCACTGAGAAGGATTGATCCGATG
>JAUTWP010172046.1:0-10124 GCA_033042655.1 Cyathermia naticoides | reverse complement strand
CGTCGCTGAACCATACTCGTCGCCAGTTTCTCAGGTTCCACCCCTGTACATTCGTGCACCAGCGAACACGTAAACGTTGGTGTTGACGTCGCAGGACGGAGCCAACATACGGTCTCCTAGCTCGTAAACCAGCTTCTCGAAGTCGATTTCTAATGGTTTGTGCAGACACCCTTCTCAAACCAGGTATGCGCCCAACAGTGTTCGTTGTTGTGACAGTTCGGTGACGCAAGTGCAGAACCCGGATGTAGCGATCTTGTTCTGCAGTTGTTATGCGAGGTCTTCCACTTCGGGGCCGGTCTTGAGCTGACTGGAACTGCTGGTACCTGTCCCAAAGACGTGAAATGGTGCTCTGATGGACAACCATGTGGTGTGCGACTGCAGACTGTGATTCACCTACCCGTAACTGGAGGCGGCCTATTGCAATGTTTCGATTCGGCAAGCTTAGTCTTGGCATCTTGTAACTCGTCTACATTGAAATGGAAATGAGGCATAATTGCGAGTATTTCAGCGTTAAATGCCCATCAAATACACCAATCCTTTCCCCAAGTTTCACGTGCATTCGCCAAAATCTGAGCATTTAACGCCGATTTCATGCTATTTTTGTAAAACGTGCCACAAAGTGTGTTAATTTTATTTTAAGGTGCATTTAGGCATGCTGTCCCATTGTTGGAACATTATAAAACGTAATCGTTAATCAACATTGTAAAAAAACACGATATTTTGTAAAATAAAACACTTTTTTTCTTTCCCTATCACCTATGCGTTTCTTTTTTGACAGAGTATATATTATATATGACATGCATTGCTTAGCTTGTTTAATGCAGTATATGAAATACATTTTTACAGTATAATTACGGTAACCCTAACGAGGGAAGTTCTTGGCAAAATATTATGTGTGCATTTGAATGTTGCAAATAGACACAGGAGCCGATTTATTTAGAAGAAAGGCACATCATAGGCTCTAAATAAACCTGGAACATTGTTTCATTAAAACATTGTATAAATGGTTAAATATTAATAGGACTATTCCAGATATTGTAGCTTTAAAAGTAAATATTTTTTTATATAATAACTAGTTTAAATCTGTTAGTGAATGTGATTTACATACATGTATGAGTATCATCGTGTTTGTATGGTTCCTTGGATTCTATAAGTTATGACCTTCTCTACACTCCTTTGTGTATTACATCATTGTTAATCAGTTCTGAGTCTGTCAGTTTGTGTCAAGAGCATACTGGTACGTTACGCTTTCTTCTTTGCTTGCACGATAATAAATAACAAAAAAAACAGTTTCTTAAATATTCATCCATTGAATAACATATTGTATGGCCATTTCTTGTTATATTTGTGATAGCTAATTTTTATCATTGTTTTCCCTGAAGCTGATTTTAAGCAATTATTATTGTATAATAGGAGTGATATTAGTGTTATTAGGTGCAATATCAGGGCTTGAAATAGTAAGTCGCCTGGTCACCATTCTCATCCACTTAATAATAAATAATAATTAATGATTTATTTCATAATCTTGAGTATCAGTTATAACTAATCTTCCCTGAGTTCCTCGGGTGTCAAAGAGTTAGAATTAGTTGGCACCTACAAAGAATAAATTACTGTTAAAGTGGCAGTCTCTGGTTTTTTTTAATATTTAACCATTTAGAATATATCTTGTATGTTTGTTTGATGCGCACCATGCTTCTGACGCAACAATCAGCTGTATCGTAATTAGACCATGCGAAATACACTAAATTGGCGTGGCGGGTCCCCACCTGTTCTCCATCGATAAGTCGTAGCACTATTCACATGACCTAAATATTGAACAGGTGATCGTTGCATCAGAAGAAAGGAGTGTGGTGTGCATCAAACAAACATACAAAATATATTCTAAATGGTTAAAAAAAAAAATTAAACCAGAGACTGCCACTTTAATCAACTTTGTTTATTCTGGATAAAACCTGTGTTATTTGAGTGCGGGACAATGTTATTTCAACCCCTGAATATCAGTTATTAGTTGCAATTTTAGTGTTATATTAGTTGTGATATAAATTTTAGTTAAATATTAATGTTTTGTTGTGATATGAATGTTTTTTGTTATGTTGTGTGATCTTTTGTTAATAGAACTTTGTCTAAAGCAGATTGGTTTCATAGTCCCAAATTAGAGGATAACTAAAATAAAATCACCCGACATGTGGTTAGACCATCAGGTTTTGTCAGTCCCACATCAGTCTGAACCAGATAGTTTTCTACTTGTGTTTATTTTCTGTGTTTGTTAAAAGGTACTCAAACATTTTTCATACAGTTCTTTACCAAAGCAGATATTAATAATGTTTTCTTTGCATCTTCAAATGTCGAACCCCAACTGAAGGTAAGTCACTTCAAGCCCACCATAGCTCTTCCAGTGAAGATACTTAGGGACCGTCATGATGTTCACGAGCGTACGAACCGTATGCAGGGAGAGGGGATTAAAGGGCCACTGTACACTTTTTGGAAAATGAAAAATGTCTAACCTAGATTACTTCACTACATCAATTTTTCATTTGTGGATGTACATTTTCCGTTCCAACCAGTGGTCCACAACTGGTTCCTGAAAGGCTGTGGTATGCACTGTTCTGTCCATGACAAAGTGCATATAAAAGATCCCTTGCTGCTTATTGAAAAGAGAAGCCTATGTGGTGGCAGCGGGTTTCGTTCTAAAAAGTGTGTCAAAATTACCACATAAATTACGTCCAATAACCAATGATAAGATAAAAATTAATGTGTTCCAGTGGCGTCGTTAAACAAAACAAACTTTACTTTTTTTGTGGATGTACATTTTTAAGGTGGAGGGTGATTAAAAGTGTATGGTTTGTATGCTCGTGAAAATATTAAAAATTATGCATGGCTCCTTAGTGTTTAGTATAAACTTGACAGTGAATTCCAAGTAATATAAGTAGTGTGCATGGTTGTATGTTTTTCTTGAACCTCAATAAAAAGATTATTTCAGCAAATAATCCATAACGTTTCACATGCTTATGAAACTTTAGTCGTCAAAGTTCAAACTAAGGTTTAATGTCATACAAATAACTTGCATGCTGTCAACTTAACATTTGAACATTGAGTCTGGGGTTTAAACTTTTATTAGCACAGATCCTGGTGTATTAAGACTTTTATCTGTTCTGTTTGGCTTATTGGAGAGAGTAGCCCATGTGGCAGCACTGGGTTTTCTTTAAAGAAATGTATCATCATTACCATATATTTGACATCCAATAGCCAATGATAAGATAAAAATCAATGTACTCTAGTAGTGTCATTAAATATAACACTTTACTTTTTCTTTTCTGTTTGACAAATTACATTGATGGGATCCCTTGCTCATATTACTTATAACCATGATTATAGCATCTAAAACATAACTGCTTTAAGAATATTAATCAAAGATTAAGGGCCGCCCCCTCAAATGTACCAGCGAGAACACTGGACTTGTCCTGCATGCTATTTTATTGGAATGTAGTAGCATAGATTATAAAATATATTCTAGTACTAGGAGGCAGAGTACTTAATAGTCAGAATAACCAAATTATTTCTATTCAGTTCTTGTTACATCTATTGCTCAACTATTTCAATAGCCATGCTTTTTTGTTGTTCCTGTTTTCTTTTATGATTATTTATTTATTTATTTGCTATGAAGAGCTCCTGGTGTATATAATAACTCCACGTCCACCCAACAAGCAACTATTGTGAGGTTTGTAGAAGCACAACATTAAAACCTCATGATAATATTGATACACTATATAAATTGTGTTTTCTGGATATAAACGATGTCTGCAAACATTGTTTTAAAATCAGTTTGGACACTTCATTGAAATGTTGGCTACTGTTTGGGTGTATGTTGGGATTAATTATAAATTGTGTATTTGTCTGTCTTTCTGTTTATATTGTCGATTATATCTCAGTTATTTCCCTTTACAAAAAAATAACAATTAGAGGCATAGTATTACTACCATTACAGAAAATTATTGTTTCAAACTATTAATTAGCAAATCTTAATATATTACATTGATTTTTATAGCATGTTGGTTCACATTGTGCTATGTCATGAAAATATTCTTGTTTATAGTTGTGTGAAAATGTCCATGTGTTTCATTAATTCCAACTATGCACAGACTTGTTTGTAAAGGGTTGTTTTCCTCCATGTACTGAAAATTATTATTATGTAGGTACATTATTCACTATTTCAGCGGTGGAAATTTGTTGTATATTTATCTTGATATCAAGTGCAAGTTTAGTTTATAGAACATGATAGCACATTATGTGATTCCTTCATGAAATTCAACCCTTGCTATATTCAATACTAAATAATTTTGTAATGACAACGCAATGGTAATAAAAAATTGTTTAATGTATATACATGTACTACATAATATACTAGTATATGAAACATACTATACAATATATACATTGTGTATAATTATGTTAACTCCTATTCCAGAAGAAAATAATAAATTTAGTAATGGTTTCTTAACATCACATGAATATTGAGTAAAACATGGTTTGTTTTAATGGTGATGACAATGGTGCTGCTGCAAACCAGTTTTACAGTGGAATTACTAGTTGTCATATTGAATTTAAGAGTTGTTAAAGGAACATACTTGAAAGATAGTGTCAGCATATTTAATTTTTCATCGTGGGTTTAAGTACTGGGTACAGGTCTCAAAATAAGGCAGCTTAGTGTGATACTGATTGAAAACATGAAGTTAACCCATCCATTTATTCACAAGATTTGTGCTTTGATCACCTGTAAAATTGATCCTAGACACTAGTTTTAAGTATGGGATGAAATTTGCCTTAGTTAATTTGTGGGTGTGGAGAGTACATTCATGTGCATATTTCCCTCTTTCCCCACGTGATGAATTAATGTATGATATTATTAATAGACGACTTTGTAGTTCTGATTTGAGCATGCGCGAACGTCATTAAATATTCACGGTCACATGTCATTCGTGCCCAGGCTTGAATAAAATAAGGAGCCGTCGCAAAGAATATCTTTTAATACAAAAACTCCATATTTTAAAAGTATTTATATTGGTGGAAACAGAAAAAGATTGTGTACTCATTTTGTGCCAATTTTAACATATTTCTCAAACAGAAATATCCAAAACAAAATCATTGTTATTATTTTATACATTGAGTTGAATGGCGTAACATCAAATGTGGACACGAATAAGTTGTGACCTTTCCGGACTATCTCGGAAGTATTCGGAACTGCAAAGTTGGTCTATTTAATACTAGTACACTGTATTAGATTTTTACAAATTGAAAAATCCTTCTGAAAGTTAGTTTGGGTGATTGGGCGGCAATTGATCAGTCCAATTATCTTTTATTTCAAATCTGGGTTACTGGCATATCATGAATGCCAGGTAAGCATTATACGAGTTCAGTCTTTTCTAATAGGATGCTATTTGTGTTTGTTGAAGAAATATCAATAACATGGGAGATGACGTGTTCATTTTGTCTGTACAATTTTACAAAACTGTACAAACTGTCATAAGATCACTTAGAGTATGTCACAATACTGTCAGTACAAAGTTGTATTGTGAGAATACCGTGTACAAAATAGCATTACACACTATAGCGTGTATAGTACACTATACAATGTGTTTTGACAACTATAATTTTGTTTGTACAATGCCATTAACAATTTAAAGAGTGTGGACTTAAACAACGTGTCCATGTCTACCTTCAGAAATAAAAGTTGGTAGAAAAATGATGTCTGTTTGTGATTTGTTTCGTGTTTATATTTTATCACAGAATTTTGCTAGAAATGTCACTATAAGTACCATGTAATGGAATGGAAAAGAGTTTTTATATGCTTATATCACAATCCTGGGCACGGCATCCGGACTTCCGGATGCCCTACCCAGGACGAGAACCAGTACCAGGCGTAGCTGATTATATAGTTTAATTTTCCTCAACTGAATTTCGTTAGCAGACAGTTTTTGTGGGGTTTTTTTTTTACACAATCTACATGTAATTCAACTTTAGATTCAATGTGGATCTTACTACTTTCACGAATTTCATGTGTTGACGACCACTGCTAGAACTACCAGTGTTTGGACTATGTAGGCTACAGTTCGTTTACATAAAATTTGTGCGTCATCATTGACGAGTTCAGGCCTCTAGTTGTGATTTCAGGGGCCTCACTCAAAGCCAGTTTTAAGCTTATCGGTCGTGATTCAGATTCATTCTGTCCATAATGCAAATAATAAAGACTTGAAACATCACAATTATATCCGTGTTGTTTTTATTTATGAAAAACTTGCATATATACAATGATCGTATACATGTGAAATGTGTAAAGCGGACTAAGTTAACTGGTTTAAATATCTGTTTAAATCAACTCGTATAACGCTGGTTTAACAAATAAACCAGTAGGCAGTACGATGAATAAAATAGTTAACATACAACAAATAACATTGACCTCGTTTCGGCCGGTCCAATTTGACAGCGTCATCTATAACATGACCTCATTAGTTGGGATGATGCTCTGTTTATTTATGGAACAAGATATCGCACCATAACGTGCTCTACCGTGACCCCGTTTCTAAAAATAGACGGCGTGTGTAATAGTGATTGTGGTGTATGTTGGGGGTGGGGGCTGGAGTGAGTTTGGTCAACATCGTGAGGGGTAGTTAAGGTGGGGTCAAGGGGAGCCAGGTACTCATGGAAGGTTATAGTTCTATTTTTAGCTGGGCGGGGAAACCCAATCTATTTTTAGCGCATCTCGTTAGAGAGGCTGTCACGGAGGCGCTGTTTTCCCCATGTTAATCATATGGGAGAAAGTGGTCCAGAACCCTTATCTACTACTGCGTATAATAGACCGCATATAACGGACAAAAATAGCCGGTTTCAATTAGTACGTTATATGTGAGGTCTACTGTATATCAAGATGAAGGTTATTTTAAAGAAAAACAACAAAACATGTTTTAAAGTGTTTATTCACAGGCAGTGTTTGTATGAAATGTTCATAATATAAACATCATTTTTTTCTATAGAATAGTTTGAAATACATAACAAGTCAGAATTTTTTTTTTACATTTCTATAAACTTAACAATTGTAACAGAAATAATGTCATCTGAATAAATAATATAATTTACTCTAATAATTATTATATTTTTATAATATAAGGAAATCAATACCCAGTGATGTTTTTATAATTATATGTTGATATTAATCGACTCTGAATGTACTGGTACAAGTGGGAATTACAAGTAAAAATTGATATTGGTAATTGATAATGGTAAAATAACAATTACATGTATATGCATTCAAAAAATATTGAAAATATATATATATATAATTTATAATATATATAATAAAATGTATATACAAGTGGAAATTGTAAACAAAATATACATATCAAATGTGTAAAAATAAAATACACCAGTCAAAATTGTAAAATTTAAATACATGTACGGTATACAAATAAAAATATAATTTTTTAAATATAATTATAAATAAAAATTGTAAACAAAATATACAATCAAAATAGTAAGAATAAAATATACATGTACTTGACAAAATTGTAAATGTCAAAATTGTAAACAAAATACTAGTATACAAGTCAAAATAATATATATAACTGACATAAATGAAAGAATATGAAAATACATTTAGGAATTACAAGTAAAATGAATAACTGATTAAATGTATTTATAAGTGAAAAATACATGTCTATAATACAAGTGAGAAATATAGGTGGGAGTGGGGATCAATACCAGTAAAGGTTAAAACACTTGTATTAGGTAGGCCTACTCTACCCTACCTAGAAAAAAACGGCCGACATTAACAATTGTATTAATTTAAATATTGTAAATGGTATTAATAAATGCCCTACCAAAATGTTTTCACTATATTCCTGGGAAGATATTTTAGTTCAAATTAAAGTCAGTAAATAAAATAATGTAATCTAATATAGGAAGTGGGAATGACATATACTAGTAAGTACATCTGTCCATAATTGATATCAGGAATTTAAATATACATATCGAGGGTATTATGCAAAAACCAGCAGTCCAAGATTTGGCGAAATTAAGTTATTGGTACTGCTGGGTGAAGAAAGGGTTAATTTACATTGTCTCAAATCTCATAATGATACTCCTACTGATTAGGTCACCGTTAATTAGAATCAAAACCATTTAACAGTACCTTAGCAACAGAGCAAAAACTTTAAATCTCATTTTCTCAAAAGTAGGAAAATTGCACTTAGTTGGTTTTTGCATAAAACCCACGATATGGGAATTTCAGAAGTATATGATACAAATAACAAAAATAATTGTGAAAATGTGACAGAAAAATCCATTACAGGTAGCTGAGATCAGGAATCTAAATATACATGGGAATTACAGGTAAAAATCAATAAAACAACAACGGTACTCGGTGGTCTCTTTCAGTCGGATGACTGCCAGAAATAACGTTCTTCTCTAACAAACGTTTATAACATGTGAATGGTCAAATATAATTAAAATAATTAAATACATGGCGTTCTTTATCTAAGCTCTCAATTATAATATTAAAACATGGCATGTGCTGTCCTCTTTGTAATATGAAAGCTCCACCCCACCCCTATTATAATATGTATATAATTTATACAGAGAGAATGGTATTTCGGCGTCCAAACAAGTCTCGAACCTCATAAAGTATGATGTCATCCATTGTTATTTGAATGGCGTTATTCTTTAAAGTGGCAGTGTCTGTTTATTTTTTTTAATATTTAACCATTTAGAATATAATTTATCTTGTACGTTTATTTGACGCGCAACACGCTCCATATTTCTGACGCAACGATCAGCCGTACTATATTTAGATCACGAGAAAAGCGTGTTGTTTGAGCTATAGCTGCTTGAGGCTCACCGCCACTAGATTGAGATCACGTGAATGTCTCTTTATGGAGTAAACTCTGCAACAGCCATTAAAAATAGCTCAACTTGTGACCTTTGGACCGTCAAGTCAGAGAAATCATGACGTCTGAGCCCGTATTGATTTGAGTATTGGATTTTAGTAATAATGATATTATTTGATAGAAAAGACGCACAAAATTAAAACTGTAGTTTTGCTTGTATTTTTCATTAGTAAAAGATAATAAACTATAGAAAAAAGACACTGCACCTTTAAATTGTCTTTAGGCAACTAGCACACAGAGGACTAGAAATACATTTGATATTACATAATGGGTATACATTTGTACTAAGAAACTGCAAGTAATGTCACTTTAATGGTTTTAAAAAGCTTTAATCAAATACATTGTACATTTAATTTGTCATTGCACAAAATTTTATGCAAATGATGGCACAGTCTGCACTAATTTGTCATTATAAAACTAAATTTAACCACAACATTAACCCTTGATAATTGTTAGGTGCAATTTTACAACTTATACTATTTCAAAATTGTCTCATTTTTAAAATCACAAGTTATTTATTCACCAGATGTGAGTAAGAGAATAGTGGGGAACTATCCGAAATCAAAACAATGACAAACGTGTTACGTGTAATAGTACATACACAGTATATTAAAAGGGGGTTAACTCTTATCAAATATGGAAACATGACACCAAATCATTAGAGTCAGAAGCGGATCCAGAAATTCTATTTAGGGGGCCCAATGACAAGCCTAAGGGCCCCAAATGTTCCCAAAAATATTTACAATGTAAAAAATATAAAAATCGCAAAATATAGGGGGGCGGGCACCCGAGGCTCCCCTAGATCCAGCACTGAGAGTACAAAGATTCTTGACAAAGCCAAGTTATTCATGAGCATTACTCATCATGAACAGCCCATTGTTGAATGCTGATGTAAAAAGCTGTTGCAAAACTGATTTGCAATGGCATTTTCATCCTTGTGGGTATTTACTTTGTTAATATTCCTACAAAATTTCCATTACAAGATGATATGAATTTTTAGGGCTGCATGAATAAACAACACAGTCTTCTGGGTTGTGTATCCTGGACAGCATGCTTGAACCATTAATGTACATTAGTGTGAGTGAGTGAATATTAAGTTTAACGTCGCTGTGAGAATCTTTCACCCATTTGCGACGATTAAACATTTATTAATTTAATGATATGATATTAAAACAAATTAAAAATGTA
>JAUTWP010172045.1:0-19430 GCA_033042655.1 Cyathermia naticoides | reverse complement strand
GGAAAAAGAATGAAATAATAGGCACGTAGAACCGTTTATGAAAAGAAAAATAAGGATATTCAGGCTGAGGTAATAAACTCGCTTCCATGTATTATCAAGTTTAAGTCCCTCATGAAATAAGTTTCTTTTGTCACTCGCTAAAGCTCATGAAAAAGGAAACTTATTTCACTCAGGACTTAAACTTGATAATACATGGAAGCTAGTTTAATATCCTCTATATAGTCTAGCATTACAGGGGGATGTCTAATTTTGACAAAATTAGCTTTAGATATTTGAATGCCTTCCAAAACGATATAACTTAGATTTTGTGAAAGAAATTACCCTCAATGAAGTTGACATTTTTGTAAAACTTTGGCATGTGGAACATTGAAATTCCAGACTTTTAATTAAGTCTTGTACTACATAATATTTGTATGGCATTACCAGGATGTTAACTAAGTTTTATCAGCATGTAGAACTGACAAATACAAATGTTGCAATAATTGTAGTCATATAAAATGGCCAGGTTTGATAGTTAAAATGAAACATGAAAGGTGGAATGGAGTTTTCTTTTAATTCATATTTAAGATATCATTTATAGTGAAAACCTTTTTTTTTTCCAGTGGTCGTAACAGATTTTCTGTGGTCATTCAGCTATATTCCTCTTGGAGCCAACTACAGTGTTACCATTGGAATTGGAGGATCTTTTGACTGAATTTAAACAGCAAACACTATGAATATAATTGTAGTCATTATATAATTACTTTCAAATCACATTAATTTATTTTGTAAGTCCCAAAGTAATCTCGTAACTGATATTGTTCATTGTCTGTATTTAGCAGTTTTACACATTTATTTTATAGTTTATAAACAGTAATAAACTGGATTGAAATATTTTGAAAACTTTTTGTTTAATGCTTTTATAATTGCAACATCATTTGACTAAATTACTTGTGGAAATAAAAAAAAACTTGAACATACATTTGGCCCAAATGGATATAACCCTAGAGCGAACTAGAATACTATAAAGCTCACCCAGGTATTAGTTTTCATGAATACACAGGCAATAAAAAACATTGTCCATCTTGAGATGCATGATTCCAAGATCTGTCAAATTAATTTATTTTCGTTGTGACCCGATGCTAATGAAGTTATTTTGGCAAATTTTTGGTTGTGAATATTCATTTTATGAAAATAAAAATTAAGTCATGGTTACATACTCTGTAATTGATTCACCATATTTAACAACAGCTGTATTTAATATTAATAGTTTACAAATTTAATTTAGCATAATGGTATAGGTTCAACACAATGACACTTGACAATGTTTTTAAAACCATTTTCTTTTGAATCTTTGCTATGTGCATAATTATTTTAACGAAACCCCCTTACAGAAAATAGAGAACATTAGCTTATCTGACATGTTAAAGATTTCGGGCCGAAATTACAAAAGGTTTTTATCCCTTGACTACACAAAACATACGTGTCTATTTTAGTCACCGAATTACGAAACGTTTAAGTCAAAGTAATTGACAGTTTTGACGAGATAACCGTACTAAACAGTCCTGATGAATTCCCACAGATAGAATAACATATATCAAAGCCTTTGTCCAGTTGTTGAGCACTGTTTGGGAAGAAAACAATATGGTAATGTGGTCAACTGATGAGATTCGATCCTTTGACCTAGGTCAGTTATTGCCATTTTTTCATTGTGAGTAATGTCCTTTGAGCTTTCTTTCCGACATTGATTCGGATACGATATAACAGTATACACCAGCGTTTAGTTTCTGCACGTTTGGAATCATATAATTAAATTGTTAGGTGTGCCTATAAAAACTATTATTAATGGTAATTAGTATTATTTTAAATTAATAACATTAAATGCATTTTTCATTGATTTTCTTTTTGAACAATTCAGAACCTCACCCCATCCCATTAATTTTCAGAAAAGATTGCATGTGATTTTAAACACAGACAAATAAAGTGTATGTGTGCATGTGAATTTTTTCAATGAAAACGGTAACAAAACTAAACTAAATGGACCTCAAATGCATATACGAGCATGTATATTTTACAAAAAAAAACCCAAGAAATCTCACTCCCTTTGAGAGCTAGACTTGTTTGTCTCTAGCAAAGGTGAAATATAAAAATGTAAGCGCCTTAATGAAATCCTGGGGAAAGCCCTTGTGACAATGCACGTGATAACTATAACATGATGGTTATACTTTGTAAATGCTCACATGCTAGCATCTGAACAACAAATACCATCACGGTTTGTCCTCGGATACAAGTTACATGCTTTATTATTTTCATAATATGCAATAAACACAGGTGTTTATACACACTCGTACTAGCCTGATTTTATCTGCATTTTAAGAATTACACGCATCTAAGATAAACGATCACCTTTTGTAATTTCGGCCCTTCATGCCTCCCCTCCATCTTTTAATGGTGAAAAATATAAACTGCCATTTTTATAAAAGTAAAGTTGTTTTATTTAATGATGTCACTAGAGTACATTGATTTTTATGTTATCAACTATTGAACGTCATACATATGTTCATTCTGAAACATTTCTTTAGAGAAAAACTACTGCCACCACATTGGCTACTCTTTTTGCAGCAATGGGTCTTTTTTATACACTTTCCCATAGACAGAAGAGCACAGACCATAGCCTTTGATGAACCAGTTATGGTCCACTGGTTGGAATGGAAATAAAGTGATAAGTGTTCATTCTTTTACAATAACAAAGTCAGTGCAGTCAACGTTTATCTCTGCAGAAGAGACATAACACATTTGTTTTTATACTTGCATGTCCTTTCACATTTAACCCAATTAAATGATGACACAAAACAAAAACACTTCTTGAACCATACATGGTTTATTAATTAACAACATTTTAAACAAGGATTAATTTGCGTCAGCCAACAAGTTATAAATATGATCACTAAACAATGAAATAAATAACCAAATATGAATATACAATTTCTTCTATGTATGTTATTCTGCATGCATAATAACGATGGTTACATAAATATCTATGATTAATAATGCTGTCACATGGCAATAATAATCATTTAAACATTTTTACAAGTAACATGCCAAGATAAATAAAACTTTATTCAGATTTGTGTTAAATGAAGGCTTTGAGCATTTCTTTCAGGGTAAACTTAAACTGTCATGTGAATACTTTTTACGTAACAATGCAAACAAATTGTGGACATGATAAATTTAAGTCATGGTTTGCCAAAAAGAGATGTAACAAAATATTTTGCCCTGAAATCAATAAAATAACAATATTGGTGGTTGCAGGATTTCATTAATTTGTCTTCAATCTGATATATGCTCAACACAATGCATTACTAAAACAATATAATAATAATATTGCACAAATATTCCCTCAATAAAAGGCACTTCACACCACTGGTTCTATTGCTGTATTGGTGCTAATAAATAAATTGAAGATTGTCACAAAAGGTGGTTGATAAATTATAAACTTCACAATGATGAAGACTTCATTAGTTCATGACTCTAGAATTACAAGGTATGTAAAACCTATTATAACTGTAAATCTTGGGTCATAATTCGTCAATCAATCTAATCATGATAGCAATGGCTGACTTGCAACTTATTTAAAGCAGTTGACGTTTGTGTCAAATTTTACAATAATCATGATTTGTAAAGTTAAACTTGCAATACATGTTTATGATGTATGGTGATTTATAATCTCAAATGATTGAGAATTTTTAAATTTTTTCTCTTGTATGATAACTGATCATGTTTTACCTACATATTGTGTATTTCTGTAAGACAAAATACACAGTGATAATGATTAGCATGGTTCACCGGCATGGTTACTTGCTTTATAGTGGTTGTTTTGTCTTGCTTTAAGTGGTGAGAAAACTTCACTTGGCCAATGAGCCTATTCATGAGTTTTAACAATTGAATACCTTAATATAACTTAATTATAACTGTCCCAACTCCACAGTCCACTTTTAAAAACAAGTTGCTGTTTCTTTCAAACTTTATCCAGCACTTTTATTTCTTCACATATGGTTGATAACTACAATCTAGATGCTGGGATAAATAATGTTGATTGGAAACCCAATTATTATTATAGGTGTGATTTAATTTTTGAAAAATGCAGAATTGGGATGTTGTAACATTGTTGTTATATTTAAGTATTTAATTCATACTGAAAAATTGTTTATAGTCAATGTATTGAAATAAATGTATTAAAAATGTTTAAATACATGATCTTAAGGCTTGACATGGTACATTGGTGTTACATATGAATTGGTAACATTTTACATTGTAAAACTGTTCTGTCAGTTTAGTACAATAAATAATAAAAGTTGCATTCAATATGTTGATATGAATGTGATGTGAAACACATTAACAAGTGATGATCTGAATTTAACAGCCAATATCTCCAGATTAATGGTTCCGTACAAAGTATAGTAAGACATCAGACCTTTACATTGACGCTATCCTTAATACAGATATCACAATGTGATTAATTTAAAAGTGATGAAAATCAATTATGTAAGGATACCGGTAATAAGATTCCCAAGGTGGTTATTTATTAAAAACTGGTGACACTGATAAATAATATAATACAAAGGATCTGACTATGTTGAATCTCACATGTTACTACTTTTGACTAGTATCACTTTGTATTTCATCAACATTTTTCCACTGACTACACAATCTGTTCATTCATGCCTTACAGGAGTACTGCTAGTCAAAAAATTATCACATTCCAGAATGTTCAGATAAGGAACATGATAATTAAAATATTCTGTGACATACTTTATGTGGTTTGTTAGTCTTTTTTAAAAATGATTACAACTAGGTTTACAAATCATAAGTAAAATAAAAAAAAATTATTTTTATTTTTATTTATACCATTCTTTAAATGAAGATTTTTTTTAATCTGCTGTCAATATGTATTATGAAAAATGATACTGTTTGCATTAAAAACAAAACCCAACCCTGTTATGTAAATAAATGTAAAATTTAAATACTTTAAAAGTCATTATCCACCTATCATGAACGATTCAGTTAAAATTGTATTCTATTGTACTATAGACTGAATGATGACCAATGTCTGTTGTTATCAGCAGTGACTTCACATGAAAGTTTAATACTTATGGATAGTAACATGTACAAATATACAACTCTTTTCAAAAGAATTAAAACGAAATTATTTGGGGATATTCATGGTTAATAATAAAGAATTTGAAAACAAAACAATGATGTCAGATGCTGGGCCCTAACATAAGCTAGTCGACACAACCAAGCTAATAACAGTCCAAGCAAGCAATAAATATTTAAATATTAACAACCTGAAAAAGAAAAAAAAGATGCATTCTCAAGTTTCTCTTATCTCAGAGTTTGCTGGAATGCAACTATCTTTAAAACCTGTCACACTACTAAAATATACACAAAGAAAAAAGTTAATTATGGAACATTTTTTTCTCTATAATAATAAAGTAATCTATTAAATATTATTGTTATTCAATTTTTTATGACAAGTACTTGTTCTGCATATAGCTCTAAACAAAAGTATTTATTAACTTTTAATTGACTACAATAGTTTTCATTTTATATCTTGTAAAACTTCTTTTAGATTGTATCACAGCATCCCACTTTCCTAAAGAAGTGGTTATACTTCTCCAAGAGCTATTCTTTGCTGTGGTTGATATAGAGTAATTGTTGGTTATATTTATTTTCGTGCTTACATCCAATTAAAGTTCAAGCACACTGTCATGGGCACACAGCTCAGTTTCCGGAGCTGTCTATCCTGTACAGATATTAATGTTAATAGAAGAGAGTAAACCCGCTACTGCCATACTAGTGTGGCTACTCTTTTTTGATAAGCAGCAAGGTATCTTTTATATACACTTTCCCATAGACAGGATAGCACAAACCATGGCCTTTGTTAAACCAGTTATGGAACTACTGATCGGTGCAGATGGAAACACATTCCCAGTGAGCCTTGCAGAGTACTCACTCTGGGTTGGAGTCTGTACTGAGATTAAAAATCCCATGCCTCGACTCAAGAGATTCTATCTCGGTACCTATCAGCCTTGTCTAATAAATTAACCACTCAGCCATGGAGACAGGTTAAGCCATTTTCAACTGATATAGTGCTTATAGTAGCCAAGAAAAACTGTTATGGTGTGTACAAATTTCATTTAAAAAGGTTTACAAAATTTTAAATGAATTCCAGGCTGTGTAACATTTTTCTTTGTGTAGGTATATTAGTTACTTAATTTGTCAAAAATCAGAATGGTAATAGAGATTCATTTTGTCTATCAGATGACTGGAATCAGATGTTCTTTTAACAGACTTCACAATACTGGAGTTCGTGCTATGATCAACATTTCAATATACACTACCAATGTTTTAAACAGTACACAAGACAGGTCAAGGAACATATAGGTAAAGGTGTAACATGTTGCACCAATGAATCACTTTAAAAATATGACATTGGCTTTACATTCAAAACTGAACAACCAGTGGATACTCAATGATTAGTATTTGCTAAATTTTAAATCCAATAAATTGCTACATAATGCCACTGAAGACTAGAATATCCTAAATGGAAAGCAGGTTTTCACATATCAACCATAAATATTTATTTTCTATCAGTTAAAAACACAACAGATGGCCCACTTTGATTAAAACCACTAAAGGTTCACTTATAAGAAAGAATATTGTTCTGGAAGACAATTGGAATATAATGAGAAATGAAGTGTATTACATTTAGATAAAGCTGAAACTGGTTGAGCAGTATGCATGAAGAATGAGTGATTTGATTAAACTCAGTATTTTGCAGTGACTCAATGAACACCAAGGTAATGGAGGTAATAGTTTTATCTTCTCTGGCAGACTCCCAGCAGTTGTTAATACTGATGATCATTTTGAAGACGACTTTCTGCTCTTCATTGAGAGACGACGCGCTGTTCGGATGAATCGGGAATCGGAATCGTGCATATGACCATCCTTAAACACGGAATCGCTTCCTGCAAATACAACATGTAGATTGTAAACAGATAATTAATTATTCTTGTACATGTTAAACTTTTTTTTAAATAACAAATTAAGTTTTAATATTTATTATAAAATAATGTTTCAAATAAATGTACATGTATAAACAAAATTATAGCAAAGATTAATTATATGTATATTCTTATATTTATTGGAGAAAATAAATTGTAATTCATCACTGTATATACCTCAACTTCAAGAGAATTACTTTTAATTTTTAAATATACTTAGATGTGTACATAATATGTGTATATACTTTTTAAAACTACTTTAATATAGAATTATTAAAAATCATACATTGGATGCAAAAATACATACATTTAGAATGAAAAAATTACAACACATACATTACATGAAGAAATAGTGTCAGAAGTATTTTTTTAATTATAGCTAGCACATCCAAACCTTCACTTAACATAAAATATGAGTAACAATATTAACATTCTTATAGAAAAACATGCGTAATTAATGCAGTATTAATGAAAAGATAATACTGATTTTGCTAACACACCAAACAGACATTACTTTTGATGTGACTAAAATGTCAAATGTAACACAATTTCAATGCTTGCACTGACAAACATAGCAAATCATGCAAAACTGTATTTCACATACAATAATGTGATAAGCAGAATAAACATTTACTTTAATTACAGACCTGAATGAATTTATGATCATATTCAAGAAAGTTAATTTAAGAAACTGCTCATGATACCTTTACATGAGGTAAAGAAATTCACGAACAAAGAAATCTCTTATCATAGCTATATTCATGAACTTTGATCTTCAAGTAACTGAAATGCATGTCCTGTATCATTTCAAATTATTAAACCTGCAAAGTTATGTTAACTGTATTCTTAATTAAATACATCTACTAACATATTTGTGATATCGAAGAAAGTATATTCAAATAATATATCTCCACGTGCTATGTGATGGGAAATGACAACAGCTGAAAAACAAATACCCGACAGAAAGCAAAAATAAATATTCAGAACAATAAGCAAGAACAAAACTGAAATGAAAACAGTTAAGACTTTGTGAATAGAACAAAACTGAAATGAAAACAGTCAAGACTTTGTGAACAGATTTAAGGGCCGGATCTATCGAGACAAATTTGAATACCACCCCTTTTGACAAAATATATATAATCAGACCTTCCACGGTCTACCACATATTAAAGTTTTAACTGTTTTGCAAAATCAGCCCCTTGTAATCACTCGAGCATCTAACAACATGGCTTCTATAAAACAGGTGTTTGCTTTATATAGATGATATTATACAAAATTAGATAATTTACACACCTCATAATACACAGCTACAGGACAAGCCACAGCCTAGTAATTTGATTCAACTCAAATACGCTGTCTCAGTATTTAAAAAACAATTATTCTTTGGTATGAAGAGACAAGTTTAACTGATTATTGTTAAAGCTAAGTGTTAACTGTTATTGTAATAATTTCTCAATAAGAAATGCATGTTTTATTTAAGTTACATCACAATGGAAAATTATGATAAAAATCAACTTCAATTCAGTTTTATACAGGAAAGGTAAATGATATTTCTAATTGCAAGGGATGATTTGGGAGTCCACAATAGGTTTGAATATAATTAGCAATAAAAATTGAAATATTTTGCAGTTTCTTTATGAGTAAAACAATTAAAGCAAGTTAAAATTAAATTCTGGAAACAAGTTGTTACTGGATGTTAGAGATATACATCAACTGTTCATGCTGACATATGACATTCCATGGCAAGCAGGAGAGAGGGATTACTAGGGCCGTAGCTAGTGGGTGGGTTCCTTAGTTATTTTCTCTTGATTATACATACAAATGTAATAATAATAACAATGATAATAATAAGAGAAAACTTTTGGCTGTTGATTCTATTAAAATTTTCACATTTGTTCTTATACCCTTACATATTGGAAATTGTTATTTATTTTCTCTATTTTGCCATCTCTACATCCCTTATAGAAATCATATAGACACCCACAATCTTCAAGAACTGTTTTTAGCTACGGTCCTTTTCAATGGAGAAATATATAAATCATTCACATTCAAAACATAACATAACAAGAGTGCAAATAAAATAACAATAGGTTTACATGCCAAAATAAAATAACAATAGGTTTACATGCCAAAGTAAAATAAACAAATAAAATAACAATAGGTTTACATGCCAAAGTAAAATAAACAAATAAATGCAACATGCAAAATGTGCTTAACAGGAAATAAAGTCTCAAACAGGAACAAATAAATACATGAAAATAACCAGGCAAATTAGTAACAATTCACAATGAACCTAAATTAAATAACTTACCAATGACATTTCCGTATGATTTGGCAGCATATCAAGCTAGCAAATTGGCAGAACAAACAATATTTAATGATGTGCTGTTGGGATGCATTCACTAACAATCTGTTAGGAAATGCACACACTAATACATGTAACATTGCACTTCTTGTATGTCAAACACTGAGCAGTATTTATTAAAACACATGCTCATCATCATATAACACAAACTTTTAAAGCAAATGGGTCAATCATTAGGTTTCAAACATGGTAACTAAGAAACAAAATGCACTATTGCAATCCAGGTTTTAATCAGCTGCAACAGATCTTTTTACCTGTAATTACACATAAACAAGGTACCCATTAACTGCATATATGAGTTACCCAGTGACTATATATTTTATCAAGTAATTAAATAATTTACCTGTAATTACACATAAACAAGGTACCGATTAACTGCATATATGAGTTACGAAGTGACTATATATTTTATCAAGTAATTAAAGAATTTACCTGTAACTTCACATACACAAGGTGCACAGTGCACTATGTACCCAGTTACTACATTATTAATAAAGAAAAATGGACAACATTTCAAAATATTCATTCCTCCAAGGACACACAGCATCATGAACAAAAACCACTCAATCAAGCTTGCAAAACAGTATACATATTATGTATTAAATTTCTCAGTGAGCAAATCAAAGTATTGACCATTATCACATTACATGCCGAGGAAAAAGAAGCTTTAACTTTTGATTTTAGTCCTGGAGATATGGCATAACTTCAAAACACACTTTATATTGTGCAGACAAGCAGTCACTTTGTTGTCTGTTTAAATCACCTGACATAAATCAGATTCAAAAATGTTTGCTCATCTACCACATGTTAGGAGAGATCTTAATACATTGAAAGCCTTTTGATCAATCTCACCATATTACCATAGAAATTAATATTGTTTTAGCACAATTAAAAAAAAATAGTTGAGACAATTTATTTGAATATTACGGTACTTTACTTGTTAGTTATATGTTTAAAAAAGACAATGCCCCAAATGGTAGTCAGTTGCATTGTACTGCAAAAACAACAGATGCTTCATGCTGTCATGTCACAAACGCCGGTGGAGATTATTGTAAGAAAATCGCCACAACAAATAACATTCCAGCTAGTTATCATCTTAATTGTCTACAACATGGCAGCTAGTATATGTTTCTACTGAAATCCAGCCATCATTCAGCAAACTTAAGCAAGTAAAGAAAATACCTCATGTTTACAAGGTATCAAAATCAGCACTGTTTGCTCTATGACGACGAAAACCTTGGGGCCAGAACATTGCACCAGGAGTAGTGTTGTGATGCTGGCCTACAAAAACATGGCAATGTATAGGTACAGTATAGTTTTAACCCCCTATTAGTGACTACTAGTCATCTTGCTTTCAAGTAATAGGAAAACATTGAGAAAACGTAGCAGTGGATGATACAGAAACCGAACAAAAACATAAATAAACATTTACCATTTTGACTTTAAAATAAAACACAGCCATAGGGTACAACCCAAAAGCATGACCATCATTTATCGGTGGCTAAAACAAATGAAAGAAGCAAATAAAAATATTATCCCCTTACAAATATTTGAATAAAAATACATATACTGCTTTATAAATGATACACATGTATAATTTATGTGAATTTTTCAATATTTCAATTATAAATACATAAATAGGTGGTTGCTGGTAAATATGGTAAAAAAAAATGTATATAAGTTAATGTTCTAAAATAACCCACATATGTTTTAGGGAATCTAAATGACTGTAGTATTATCACAATCAAAAATGTATCTCTGAAAAATCTCTGATGCAATCCCAATACAGTAACTGGCCAAAAGAAATAATCTCTGGGTAAAAATAGGTGTAGATATCAATAGCAAAAGATGAAAGTAGAAGAGAAAATATTTCTTTGAAACTAATGTTAAAATTTATAACAAATAACTGCACACACTGATTTTACAATAAAGCTTTGTAAAATTAAAAAAAAAAAAAAAAATCCACTGCTGTATAACAAGCAGTAACATTCTCGCACCAGAAAAACAACACAAAAGCTATCAATAATAATTAAGTGCTATGATTTTATTCATTTTTATCATAAAATGTCACGTAGCACTTGGTTGATCACATAAAAAGGCCCTTGTGCTGGATAAGACTATACAATAGTGATGTCTCAACAGATCAAATGTTACACCTGAGGTATAGAAGTGCTTAGTGCACAGATGTGGAACAAACAGGTTATAGGATACCTCAATGAAATCAGCATAAATCAATGCAACAAATGTTCATCTTCATAATCTAATACAAAACATATGCTGTAAAGATGCATAAAAATAATCAAAATTCTTATGAAAAGGCTAAAAAAATTACCAAAGTCTAATCCAAACCTACTTTCAAAACAACTGGCAACATAACTGCCCCACTACAAACACTTCTATATAAATAATCAAAGAAATATCCCACATTCATGTGTCTGTCTGTGAATGAGGTATTTAGTGAATGACTTAGTTTGGATCAAAAAGGATAAGCTTTGGAATTTAAAATAAAAAAGATGTGAATCTTTTTTTTTATTTGTTTTACTCAAATGTTAGTTTTTCACCGCTACAAATATTCATCTTACGGTATCTGTATTTTAAATTTAAAAAGAAAAAAGAAGAAGCAAGAATCAATGCTCTTTATCCATTTTCACCTACACATAATATTACAACTGAAGGTTATCCAAAAATTACCTTGTTCACAGAAGGAAAAAACCCAAGTCTTACTTGACTGCTATAAAACAATTTAAACTTTGAACTACTAGCTGATTGATTGATTCCTCATGTTAAGGTTTTAATATTTTTCTAATAAATACAAGTACATGTACCAGTGTAACATTGTGTGCTCCCTATGATGGGAGCATAATGATAGCAAAAACTTCAACAACATTTTTTAATTGAATTAAATATGTAATATGTTTTCTTAATTAAGTATTTGTGATTGATGACAGCAAAACGACTCATTTATAACTCATGTAAGCAAAATGCTGAAATAAATGTTAAAATATTACAATTCAAATCTCACATTTGGTTTTTGTACATTTTTAGTTTCATTAAAAAGAACTTAGTGATAAAAATTAACTAAAGATAATGGTGACAGCATTTTATTTCCAGTCATCATTAATTAGTTAGTTGAAAGACAGTCATTTCAGCCAAAGTGTTAAAAATTGATTGCGACATATTATATAATGCACTATTTATTTTTCAAATAACAACATTTAGGGTGATATTTACTAAATATTACCTGTATGATATGTGCAAAAAAATTAGTTATGAGACAGAATAGATATTGTGTTAATAATACATGGGAAAACCGTTATGGAGGTTAAAATGATGAAAAGACCGGCTCAAAACCGTTTTTGCCAATAAAAATTAATAATTGTTCCCCAAAATTGGTAGGAACATTGTAACTTTTTCAATATT
This sequence comes from Cyathermia naticoides, assembly GCA_033042655.1. Classification (NCBI taxonomy): domain Eukaryota; kingdom Metazoa; phylum Mollusca; class Gastropoda; order Neomphalida; family Neomphalidae; genus Cyathermia; species Cyathermia naticoides. Next base: position 6,599 of record JAUTWP010172045.1, on the reverse strand, counting down.
TTCAAAACTGTGTACCATTTTGTCTTAACAATTACAGAAGAATAGTTATAGCTAAAAATGTATGACTATGAGAGCAACAATTTCCATTACAGAGGTTAATCGTTACAGAGGTTAATGTATTGTTTTGTAATTGTTACACTTTGGCTGGAATGACTGAAGAACCACTAGAAACCTTTTTTTAATTATAACTACACTTACATTTATATCCGAGATATTTCCAAATTACTGGTATCAATGTAAAGTATGGAGTTCACACATGCTCTCCCACCTCATAACCTTTCTTTTTTTTGTTAAATATGTGCATAACTTATTTTTAATACTTATGGTAAGTCTCATTTTGCTGTCACCAGTCACATCTGGTTGAACAGCAGATGACAAATAATAAACCAAATCAAAATTGCCAAAACAGCCAATATATATTATATGGCATATCAACTACCATGACATTTTGGTTCCATTTATGTATAAAGGAATGATATTGCTGTAATCTTATAAACATTCCAATCATCTTATATACAGTTATGTATAAGCATATATTAATTCTTACTGGTCTATCTGTGAAAAAATGCTGTAAAACGCACAAAGATTCAGTATGTATTAAAGACGGAATATAAAACTATTATCAGTTACAGACACACTGGTTTAAGAACACTATCTGAAAAAGAAACTATAATTATTAAATTAATGTTTGTAATGTTTTAGTTATTTTTTTGTAATGATAGAATACTGTATTAAGATCCAAAATGTCATGGTGAAAACAATGTTAAATTGATACATAGGCATTATGTGTATAAAATGCAGGCAATGTGAAATACCATCCATAGCTAAATAATAAATAATATTTGGGTTCTGCTGACAACCTTATAATTATAACTTTTCATTACGGTACAATAAATAATTAAAACCATGCCCATTAATAATACTTGCTTAAAGAAGAAAACTGCACAACATATTTAACTTGAATCACATTCAGGGATTAGATACCTAGCTACACAACTTTCGGACATTTTTTTTTTTATAAAGGCCAGGAGAGCTCCTTATATAATCAATCATTTTCAATTCATATTTTTTTTTACAAATTCCAAGATATCTTTCTATTAATTTCTGTAGATGATCCCAAAGAATTACTGAATCAAATTTCAAAATCAAAAGAAGTAACTTGCAATTAAATGTATTGCTAAATTCGATTTAAAAAAAAAATGTTTGTTCATACAATTTCTCTTTAAGCCAGTATTTCACCAGATTTAGAACAAATTCATTTATTTACAATTAATGCTATATACCACATATGTAAAACAGAAAACAAATAAATAGAAATAAATCTTTTATCGTGTTGCATTAAAATAAATTATCTTGCATGCTTAACACCTTAACACAACTTAATTTTCACAAGATTTGATAAAGGCAAGACATAATTTAGAATTTTTTTAAAAACATTTAACTTACATTTATTGAAGAAATTTGTAATTGAATTGTCTGGACTTAATTTACATAATAATAAAGCAATAATGAATTCAGCCCTTAAAATTCATAAAATTGATATGACAAAAGCATTTATGTAACAAATATCTGAGGTTAATGAATGTGATCTTGAACTATCATATAAAATTTAACTTTTTATTTAACTTCTATGAGAAACCAAAATTTGTAATAGCTTTTGGATCAATGTTGTTGAATTGCAAGGGCTGTAAAAAAGAAAAAAACAAACATTGAAACCAATAATTATTTGTATTGCATAGGCTATAACAAATGATTAAATGTTAAGTCTCCAAATAACAGTTTAAGCTATATGAAGATGTTTACATTAATTCAGTTTAAAACTGATGAATATTTTAAATTATATGAAGTAAAATATAAATACTTTTGTACTTATGGATACAATGCAATTTTGAGAAAACATTGAATGTTTTTAATGTATTTTATTGTGAAAGTCGAACTAAATGTGATTTGTGAAAGTAATGAGTTAATTCCCAAGAAAGACCTGTAACAAGATGAGACAAAACCAACATGATGGTTTTATTAAAATTTCTTACAATGTTCATAATATTAGTGCAATATAATAAATGCTTGCAAATAAAATGTACAATAGTCAATTTACAGGAAAATAATTGTTAAATAAACTATACAAGAAAAGAAAAAAGAAAACCTTGTTTATGATCGAAATGCGGTTCAGTTATGTCATTTTACCAGTGGACTAACTTTGATGCTAATTTCAATGTAAGTTACATGTATTTGCAATACCAAAAATACCCATGCTTTTGGCATTGTAATAGTACTCTCTAATGATAAGGTTTTTTTTAAATAGACAAATATATTTGTGAAAATGGCCTTAATGTGTGTATCCATTTACGTTTAGGCATGCTTATTTTAATTCACAAATCTAAATCATACCAAACCAGAATTTTTAATGTTTTTTTCCCCCAGATAACAATCTATTTAGTTTATAAGTGAATTACATACATTTTAAGTTGTATTTCAGAGAACCAATTTGTCATTTGTGTAAACTGAAAATTGTATAACCACTTCATAAAGATATTGGGATATATTTATGAATTGGTTTAGTCTAACATTCCAAGTCTGTTTGATTGTACTCCTTCAACATTGCCTTCTCTAGTTGTCTTACATTGTTTTTGATTGTTGTAGTCAACTTCGCACACATTATTCAGATTTATTCATATGATACTGAATAAGACTCAAATCTAATGAATGTGTTATGATAGGACAAAATGATGATTTGTTTTTCAATTTAAAAAACTTCAGAGCGAATAGCAGTAAAATGTTTTTTTATTAACTAAGTTTTTTGTTAAATATATTTATACTAGCTATGAATGTAGACGTGTAATGTATAAGTTGGTACAATAAATAACCAATCTAGCCATTCCCTTTAGAGTCAAACTGAACATGATATGATATGTATATTAAATTTTAAAAAGGTGACAATCCTGCATCAATGTGTACTAGGGCTTGACAAACAGCAGAGATCTAATCATAAGATGTTTGCTACTTAATAAAAGTAACAATATAAAAGTAAATAATAAAACTTACTGGGATTCAAAACATGAAAATAAAATAGTTGGTTGCAACTGCTAACAGCAACATGTTCATATAGTGCAAGGACAAAACAATAGTAATAAAAACAATAATATCTTTAAAACTACAGACTAAATATGCTCTTCTACCAAAAGATATATTTTATCATGTAACAAGTGACATAGAATTTGTAAAAAAACCTGTTCAAAGTTAACAAATATCAGATGATCGGCTGCAGTAATACTGCAACTTGTGCAAGCATCAAAAGAAAAATAAATTAAAAAAGTCATTTTAAAATTAATTTCAGTATCATTTTAAAATAACAATCCATCCATTCATAATGATTATGGTTTACATAATTTGTATTGTGTTACTATAAGTATGGTATAACAATGACTAGAATGAATCAATGCCAAGACAGCTTTTTAAATCTGCACCAAGAAATAAGGTTAACATTTCAAACAAACAAACAAGAAAGTGGGCCTCTTAGATTGGTGCATTTGAGCAAATTAGATGATTCCAAAACAATCTTACGTGATTATAACTTAAGGGAATCTTTAAGATTTTTAAATACAATAATAAAACAAAAATAATAAAAAACAGAATGGATGATACAATAAATAAATAGTCAAGATACTGTCTGTTCCACATTTTAGTTAAAAATCTGCAAAACATGAGGAATACGATAAGAAAACAAGTCCCTTCTGTGCAGAATTTGTTCTGGGGTTCTTCACAGCAGAGAACTGGTGGAGTTACGCTTGGAGCTATATACTCCGTATGTGATAAGCACACGCTTTCCTTCAAAAGGCTGCAACCATACTGCATACAATTAATAAAATATAAGATTATCAAGCCCCTTTTGCCAAAGAGCAGACTGAGCCTTCCTACCTCTGCCATGTCTGAGTGAAGGAGGTGATACGTGATCAGTCTGATCATTAGAAGATAGCTCAGCATTTAGACTGTTGTTGCTCGTATCGGATGGAAGTGGGGCATCAACTACTGTAAAAAGAAAAAACAATAACATTTCAATTAAAGTTTGAAACTGCTAGAACTGTTTGATGTCTAATAGTTAATTATTAAAAAAATATATAAATGTGTTCTAATAAAACAAATGTTGTTAAATAAAACAAAGGAAACATCCAACAATAAGTAACAAGAGAAGTTTTATATGTGTCATTCTGTGTCAAATCACCCAATGAGTTTAAAGGACTTGTGAAAATGTCTAAAGTTTTTTAATTACAGAAATATATGATGTCAAATATTACTACAAAAATAATTGAAAAATTTAAAATAATTTATTTCACAATAGAAAAGCAATAATATTCTTGATTTTGGCATTGGTGACAAATATACATATTTTCTTGGCGAAAGTTGGCAATTTCCGTGAGTGACGTCAGAAAAGCTGTTAGATCGTGAGCACTCATAGTTTGCCATTACAAGACAAGAAGTTCCGACAAATACTCTAGCCAGATGCCCAGGGTTAGTGGCTTTTAAAGTAGAGCTAGCAAAAAATAATAAACCAGTAGCCTGTGGACTAGTGGATTTTTGTTTTGACTATGAAAGTCAGTCACAGTGAAATTTTATTCTACCAAGTTGATTAAAAAAACAAAAACATAGTCTATTTTTGGTAAATTAATCGTCATGATTATGTTGGGATAAAGTGTAACAGCATGTTATCTCCAGTCTATGATCATTACTCACACGAGTCAGGTCATGTTTAACATCTACATTCAGAGCCAGGCTGTTATAGTAGATACTTCAAACGGGTTCCTTTTGTTTCACTTTTATAAACAGAAAATAAGTTTAATAAAATACATCATTTGATTGGTAGTTTAGGTCATGTGATAGAAAAAGTGTACTAGATTAACAATTTCAGTTTGGACTTGGGACTAGCAATTCTGAAATAATTAACGTTTTGGTATCACCAATTATTAAACCAGGCATGTTTTAAATCACTTTGTTTATTGTCTTGTGTTTTGACGCCTTTTATATTGCAATGCCTAGGCAATAGGGCTGTCTGGCTGCTTAGTGAGTGGTCTTGGATTATAATGTGTAACCGTTTGCGTAACGCTTCACGGTTGCCGATAAAAGAAATTCTGGTTTTTGTTTATCAATTATGGACGTGTTAGTAGGTACCGGTAGACAAAAAATTAACATCATGCTAGGATGGATTTAATCAGTTAAAATACCTTTGTTTGTTGTCAGATAGAAGTCCCTAAAATTTAGACAATTATCGCCAATAGTTTTTGAAATAGGGCAACTGGGCACAACAGTAGTTTTTAGCCCCAAAAAATGGTATCATGTAACTGTTTATTACCCCAGCGAGCACACAGACCCGGGGAAATAAAAATCACAATTTCCCTAGGGAATTATCACGCATGGTCTAACCGGTAATTTCATTGGCTAGTTCAGTTCACTTTGTCCAATGAAAGTGAGCTGTTACTAGCAATGGACAATAACACACAAAAATTAAAAAACTCTGTATGGTATTCTCCATTGTAAACTGAATCATTTTTCTATGCAACTAACTTTTATATTTGGTATTTCTTGAAATAAATACTTGGCTACAATCTAACTATAGACCCTTGAATTGTCAACTTAGCCTGTTCCAATTGGCAATGACGTAATTTTTCTAATGACGTCATTGTAATTTATAATTTATTGATAATTTATGGTAAATAAAGAAAATATTGAAACATTTAAAAATTAATACCCCAAACATACAATGTGTTATAGTTAATTCATTTATTCTGTGAAAACCTAGCCCATATTGTTCTATGTTTTAGTATATAGTTACTTATTTAATACATTTTTCAGCCCCTTAAACCCATAATGTATAAAGTCTATGACAGGATACAAACAAACTTTAAAATGATTTAATAAATGACAGTATATCATGACTTGATTTACTGTGTAAGTACAATGTAATGAATCAAAAGTGTTTTAGAATAATAGATTTTTGGAAGCAGTCTCAGAAAGTTAATAATTTAATTTCAGTTAAAAAATCTAAAAACATTCTCCATTGTTTTAACTTTATAAACATGTCACTGTTAGGGGCCAACACTGGGTTTAAGGAGGCTGAAAACTTTGTTAAATAAGTAACTATATACTAAAACATATGGGCTAGGTTTTCTCAGAATGAATTCATTATATCACTTGTGATGTTTGAGGTATCCACTTAAGATATTTCAACATTTGATTTATTTACATATTTACCATACATTACAGTATCAAATTGTTCAAACTGCTGGTCCGATTGAGCTCATACTTGGTCAAAACCACGATAGAAACCAAATTACAGCAAAATCTGAGGGGGTGGGGTTAAAAATTGCTTTTGGCTTTTGGGAGGGGGGATTTGACATGGAATAACACATATGCACAATCCAACAGATAAGATAACACATAACACGTACCACATATAATTTGTCCAGTTGTTGAGAACAAATTGGAACCAAAAAAAAACCACAATGAGATAATGGTTCAACTAAGGAAGTCCATCTCTTTGACCTCATGTGAGTGGTCTATCGACTGAGCTAAATCACAGCCCAACATTTCAATAGGTTGGCTCT